>JASANA010003559.1:0-25270 GCA_030248095.1 Ptycholaimellus sp. GST1_10 | reverse complement strand
ATAAAACGCCTTCAGAAAATGTAGATACCTAGTTCTCTGCTCATTGGCCCCAACAAAATCGGTTTCATGCTAGTTTTATGTTTCTTTATGTTTTTCTAATTGCCTTAAAACAAGTAATTGTTATATTTGTTTGCCTGCCTTTAGATACCTATAAAATGGTCCTTGAAAAGCCCTCAGGCAGAATTCGAGCTTGAAAAACACGACAAAACCGCCTACCCGACCATAGCTAGGGTCCTACAAGACCGTTCCTGCCCGCCCCAATCAAAATGAATAGGGTGTGGTCGCCGACCAAAGCTGAGGGAATCCACGAATGGGGTTTCAGGCCTCCAGCCGACCCGACCAGACCTTTTGAAAATGAAATAGGCCCTGAATTCATCCACTCCTTCGACTAGCAGCTGGCAATCAAACAGCAACGCATAGAAATTAGCAAAACTTGAAAACTGTAGAAGGAGAACGCTGAGAAGGACCCTGCTCAGGGGCTGAAAGGCGCGTAGAGGGCATGGCTAAGAAGCGGTTGATGAGGGAGGAGTATAGAGAGGGCGAATGGGCAATGGGGGAGGATGGGTGGTGCATAGTCAGACGGCCTCGACCTCAGGGAGGGAGGCAAGGGAGGGGGTGAACTTGAGCTTGTGCCCGGAGGGATGTCGCTCCCGGGGGTCCTCGGTGTACTGGGCGGCGGCGAGCAGGGGTGCGTTCTCCTTGTCCATGAGGGCGGGCGGGGGAGAGCCGGCCTCAGGAGAGTTGGCCCCACTCCCACCAGGCGACGAGGTTGGCCGCACCGGCACTATCTCTCGAAGGTACACGTCCGGCACCCGCTGTACTTTGCCTGGAAGAGGTTGGGATGGTCTAGGAGCAGAGGGAGGGGCAGGAGAGAATGATAACCAGAGTCAGAGAGGCTATCGATGATGCGAACGGAGGTGCGTCGGGTGATGAGGAGCTCGTAGTCGATGAGCTGGCGCCAGAAGCCGAGGTTGGGGCGTACGAGGGGTCGCTTGGCGGCCAGGAGGTGGAAGGCGTCGCGAAGGGAGCGGGCGAGTGGGGAGTATTTGAGGAGGTAGGCGAGGACCATGGAGGCGGAGCGAGAAACGCCCGCCACACAGTGCACCAGCACCCGTCCGCCCAGGTTGAGCACCACGTGGATCTGGTCCGCCATGGTGTCCAGCTGTTGGCTGATGTCCGTGGTGTCCGTGTCCGCGATCCAGAGCTTGATCCGGTCCACGTCCCCGGAGAGGGAGGCCAGGTTGGGGACCTCCTCCGTGCAGTTGATGATGCAGGAGATGCGGAGCGCCGTGATGTCCACGGGGTTCAGCGCCGACACTCCGCTGAGGTAGAGCCCCGGCACCACCTCCGACATCGCTGCCCACTTCGTGTTCACCCGGAACGACGGCATCGCTTATTCACTCCTCAAAAAGGCCAGACATTGAGTGAGGCTTGGAGAAAAGGGGGAAGAAAAATAGAGATAAAAAATTGCTCATTAGCAGCGCCAGCAAGAGCTCGTTAAGCGTCCTATTTTTCTCGCCAAACATGAGCCCTGAGCCTGTGCAGAGTAGCAAAAACTTGGAGCCTTATCAGACAAGGCTTGCGAAAAAAGAGCATCACGCCACCTTGACATAATGGAGATGTGAACTTTGGCAGTGGGTAAATGAAGGGCGATGGTGGGGGGCGGGGAGGTGAGGCGTGGGAGCATTGAAGGGGGGACGGGAGCGTGCGTACGCGGAAGAAGGAAGCAGGAAAAGCGGCGCTGAAGTGGGGGAGGGAGGGAGGGAATGAGGCTGGTTTGGTTGGCAGAGCGAACTGGGGGACAGGCCAGGACTGAACGCCTCGTGCTTTATCCAGGCTTGCTGGGTTTTTGGCCGCCCGCCAAAGTTGCAGTGCCGAAGCGGATGAGAGTCATTAATTCCCCCGGAGGCACTCTCACCTCCCTTCTTTCTTTCTTCTAAGCCGGAACTTTAACGTCAGTGACTATAATATAGAGCTAAATTTGGGCATGCAGGGAACAAAGTGTTTTGACAGACGGAAAGTGGAGCAAAGGTCAGCACATGCCTTGGCAAATGTATGCAAGGGTAGACACGTGACCAAACGACAGTCTAGCTCATTTGCTCTCGAAGCTCTTTACGGAGAACAAAGAATTAAGAATCGTCTTCGTAGTCGACAAAGGCCAACTTTGCCTATTTGAAAAGGCAAAAAATAGAAAATGATGAAAAATGATAAAGCAGATGGCGCGAGCAGAAAGATACTTACCCCCCAACCCCCTATTTGCAGAGCGCGTCAAAGTTGCGCAAGCTAAGCTGCTCACGGGGTCTCCTATCAGCTTTTAACGCCTTTGCCGCCGCCTTTGCCGCTCCTCCGCCTCTGTCCCAGATAAAGAGCTTTCAACTCCAGCTTATCATCATGGCTGGCTGGAAGGAAGGAGGAGAAGAAAGGAGAAGAGTGGTGGCTGGTTGTGGCAGAGGGGATGCAAGAGAGCTGGTCTTTGCCGACTGTGCAAGGACTGCACCGATCGATGAGGCTCCTTTCTCAACTTCACTTCCAACAGAGCCAGCTTCATTCTCAGCCTCTGTCCCAGATAAAGAGGCCAATTCAGTTCCTGGAAAGTGGTCCAATGAACCCAGTCACCGGCTGTTGCCCTTCACAATAATGAAAACAGGCTTAATCCTTGAAAGCCCTCCTTCACCGGATTAATTATTGAGCACTATTATTGAGCATCAATATGAAATTGATGAAGTAAACTTATAGTTGAAAAACAGTTTCCGATGTTAAAATTCATCAGAAACCTGAAGGCACCTAAAGCTTATAATATTCTCGTGATGAGTCTACTTTAAATGTTGCCGTCCTGTCATAAATTCCCAATTAGATGGTCACGTGCCGGACACTGCCACATCATAAAGACATAAAACCTAGCGCGCCAGCTGAAGACAGATAAGTCCTTATCTCCTGCTCATTACCACCTACCTCTTTCACTAGAATATCTCAACCTTTATCCCCGTCACGCACAGCGAGAGTCTCATTTCAGGAGTCTCAAAAAGGGTACTAATATTAGGCTGCCATGGTGCTGGAGCTCTAGGGCAAGGATGGTGGTGGAGGGAGTGTTGTTGAGGGAGGAGTGAAAGGAGCTTCCTTCCGCGGACGCTCTCTTCACGTGCATCTCCGACGCTCATTGGCCCTCAGACTCCACCCACGTGGCTCTAGACCTACACTGCCCTTCCACTCTCCCGCTCCTCTCCTCATTCCACTCCGCCCCCTCCTGCCTTTGTCTCTCTGTCCTGCCCTCTGCGCCTGACTAACCCGGGACAAGCCTCCTCGTTGACTCAGAAGCACCCGAACCCTCCTCTCCTCCTTCTTTCCACCCCCTTTGCACAAGCCACCAGCAGGATATTCACGTGCACTACCACATATCCCCCTCTGATGGTAAGAAATCATGTTTTTTAGGAACACATCAAGAGCACCTTTGTTCTTGCACGTAAGTAAGTCCTGAAAAGGTGAAAACGCTCCGAATGAGGTGCTAAAAATCCCTCCTTGCGTTTCCAAGGCAATAAGCCGTGGATAGACTAATGCGTCATCGTTGCTTTCGAAAAAAGCCTTCACAGACCAAGTCATAACGAAGAATTGTTGATGCGGGGATCTGTCAGGAAATCGGGGGAAGCCTAACAATGCAGCGAAGGCTGTCTCTAGATGTCCCCTCATGGACCCCACAATCAATCTCCTGAATGGGTAGGCAGTGAAAGACCATTGGGTCCTTCTCACCTCAGCAAGGCCTCGGGCCCTGGCCCTGTTTGCTGGCCAATGATTCAAAGCATTCGTCCGTGACGAGGCAGAAAAATGAAAGGCCAAGATCACTACAACTCACTCCTTCTTTTCCCCCAGAAGGAGTTCACTAGCAAATTTTTCCCTTGCACTCTTTTAAAAGATGCTCGAAGTACTGCTACTGGTAGGAGCACTTTGGGTAGGAGAGCTGGAAGGTCAAAGCTTGGCCTGCAGCTTTGACGAGGCCACTTTCTGCGACTGGGAGAATGCCCCAAACGGCGACGAGGCTAGCAGTTGAAGGGGTTGGGAGGGATTGGCGGAGGTGATGTGGATGGGATGTTAGGATGATTTCGACTGGGCCCTGGACAAGACGGTTCGTGTGGACGCTTTCCACTCCATTCCCCGCGCCATGAGCGGGCGTTAGTATCCTTTCCAGACCTATTGCCAGACACGCCATCCCTTTCCTCCACTTGTCCCATCTGTCTGCTGACTTTTCTCCGATCCGGCTAAATGAAGCCCTTTGACGAACATATTACTCAGGTCCGGCGGTTGCTTACTCAAATTGGAAAAATACTGGAGAAAGGTATTGTAATGTTTTGTGAGGTGGCTACTTCGCCTATGCGCAGGGGCGCTTGCGGGCCTCGGAGAACGGGGCAGCGCGCGCCATGCTTCGAAGCCCTTCCCTACCACCCATGGACGCCCCTGCCACCCTCTCCTTCCTCTACTGGTAATCTATCCTTCATTCAGCAATCACCTTTGCCCAGCTCTTTGTTATAGGAAGACTGCCCTTCCGCCCATTCTAAGGGTAAGGAACCAGCACTGATAATTGAATGTCCAATAATTCGTCCCTGTAGGTTTGCATTCGTGAAGCGGATCTGGTGGAGCTGGACTGCATTGATGAGATACGGTTGGTCGATCTTTTTGAAGCAAAGCAAGTGATGCCTTTGATCCTCAATTGAAGTGGCCTTGGACCACAATCATGGAGCAGACGAATTGTGACCATCCCTCCAAATCCCTTCAACTTTCAGGTATCTTGTCTCCAGTGCAGTGGGGTGAAATAAGAGGGCGAAGGGAATGCGGGTAGAGGGTGTACAAAAGGTGGTGGAAGAGAAAGGGGGGAGAGTTTCTTTGTAGATCTACTTTGTGGCGAGCAACTTCAGGACGGGCTTGGACCTGCTGGGTGTGGACGATGTGCTCTTCCAGACCGGTGAGCATCTCCCTTTCACCAACTCTCCTCCTCCACCCGGAGGGAGAGCATCTTCCCTCCCTCCCTCTCGCCTCCTGAGTCATGATGAGGGGGAACCGGATTGGGCCAGGGCACCCGGTTCCTGCTCAGGCCCAGTGATTTGGGCCTCTCCCCTTTCATGCAGCCGCATTAGCTCTCATGGCTCGGCTCCTGCTTTTTCTTCTCCTCTTAGACTGCATTGGAGAAACCCCCGCTTGCTCTTCCGACGCCATCCAGCCATCCAGCAATGATTATGCTTATCGTATGCCCTCATTCTCCACTCTCTGTCTTCTATTAGTTGAATTCCAATAGCTTTTGCATCGCTAAAATCAATGATGACCACTTTTTCCTCATTATTGGGCTGGCGCGAACGGAGCTTTAGCGGAGTGTCAGCGCCCAGCCCCTCTTTTCGACCTAGGTGTACGTTTTAGAGGTTATTGCTAGATCTCAATTTTGATAAGGCTGCTGCTCGTCACAGAAAGCTCCAATCGTTTTAATTCTTTTTGCAATGGAAAGATCAACATCGAATTGACTATAGTTTATCTTTTGACTTTTGCCCAAAACTATTTGTTTTACTGTGAAAAATGCAAAAAACCATTTGTCCGAACTCCTCCTCCTTCTCCTTCTCCTTCTCCTTCTCCTTCTCCTTCTCCTTCTCCTTCTCCTTCTCCTTCTCCTTCTCCTTCTCCTTCTCCTTCTCCTTCTCCTTCTCCTTCTCCTTCTCCTTCTCCTTCTCCTTCTCCTTCTCCTTCTCCTTCTCCTTCTCCTTCTCCTTCTCCTTCTCCTTCTCCTTCTTCCTTCTCCTTCTCCTTCTCCTTCTCTTTCTCCTTCTCCTTCTCCTTCTCCTTCTCCTTCTCCTTCTCCTTCTCCTTCTCCTTCTCCTTCTCCTTCTCGTTCTCCATCTCCTTCTCCTTCTCCTTCTTCCTTCTCCTTCTCCTTCTCCTTCTCCTTCTCCTTCTCCTTCTCCTTCTCCTTCTCCTTCTCCTTCTCCTTCTCCTTCTCCTTCTCCTTCTCCTTCTCCTTCTCCTTCTCCTTCTCCTTCTCCTTCTCCTTATCCTTCTCCTTCTCCTTCTCATTCTCCTTCCTCCTTCTCCTTCTCCTTCTCCTTCTCCTTCTCCTTCTTTTCCTTCTCCTTCTCCTTCTCCTTCTCCTTCTCCTTCTCCTTCTCCTTCTCCTTCTCCTTCTCCTTCTCCTTCTCCTTCTCCTTCTCCTTCTCCTTCTCCTTCTCCTTCTCCTTCTCCTTCTCCTTCTCCTTCTCCTTCTCCTTCTCCTTCTCCTTCTCCTTCTCCTTCTCCTTCTCCTTCTCCTTCTCCTTCTCCTTCTCCTTCTCCTTCTCCTTCTCCTTCTCCTTCTCCTTCTCCTTCTCCTTCTCCTTCTCCTTCTCCTTCTCCTTCCCCTTCTCCTTCTCCTTCTCCTTCTCCTTCTCCTTCTCCTTCTCCTTCTCCTTTCTCCTTCTCCTTCTCCTTCTCCTTCTCCTTCTCCTTCTCCTTCTCCTTCTCCTTCTCCTTCTCCTTCTCCTTCTCCTTCTCCTTCTCCTTCTCCTTCTCCTTCTCCTTCTCCTTCTCCTTCTCCTTCTCCTTCTCCTTCTCCTTCTCCTTCTCCTTCTCCTTTCTTTCTTCTTCTCCGCATCTATTCAATGGACGATAGTAGGTATTCATTTTCTTCCCCCACCACCCTTCCCCGGGTCCCTGAGCCTCATGTATTTAGTTCTTCAGTTAATATAAGTGGTCATATGCACCAGTGGTGTAGTGGTATAGGCGTTTGGGCAGATGGATGACATTGGAAGGTTCGAATCCTTGTCAGGCATTTATTTTTATTTTTGTGTGTTTAAAGTTGGGAAAACAACTGGTACCATCGCCAGGCCAAAAATAAAACTCTTTTTTCCCAAAAATCGATTGGCCTAAGTTTAATTCTAGAAAATTTATCAAAAAAATAAGTTGCCAATAAGTTTACATTGCATTTTTCAATTTCAAATATTTTTTGTTATATTTTTTTAACAAGTTTTTTTTTATAATTTTTTATAAATCGAATAAAATATAAATTAAATATATAACCAACAATATAAAATTAGTTTTTTTACATTTTATACTATATTAAAAGTGGAAGAAATATCTGGTACCATCGGCAGGCCAAATGTGGGACTCTTTTCTCCAAATTTTGTAATTGCCTCGAGCAAAAGTCAAGGAAATACATCTAGTGGAATCTGAATCTGCTAATACATCTAGCTAGTGGAATCTGCTGCGTCATCTGCATTTTGTTTTTGGGCGCGCATGGAAAGAGACACTGACCTGCGCGCCAAAAACAAAATGCAACTGTCCAAGCAGCAGATTCCACTAGTAGTAGATGTATTTCCTTGACTTTTTGCTCGAGGCAATTACAAAATTTGGAGAAAAGAGTCCCACATTTGGCCTGCCGATGGTACCAGATTTTTAATGTTAATTGATCTCATTGCGAAAAGTTAGTGAGTAAATTGTGATTTCAGTGAGTGCTTATGGGGGCGATCAAAGGGCCAGTGCCTATGGTCAAAACAGCGGATCGGAGACAAAGCTTGAGGAATCGACGGAAGGAAGCTATGTCTGGACCCCGAATCCTTCACCTGTGCAAACCTTCAAGCCTCGTTCTCATTCTCTCTACAATAACCTAGAAACTAGAACTGAAGTTTCCAGAGTCTTCTTTCGACATCAGCCACAACAATCGGGTGGACATTGTGAACCAACCAGCCTACTCAGGGTTCATGCTTGCTAGATTCTATGCTATTTCTTTTAACCATTTTTACAGGGGTGAAACTGGCTTTCGAGAATCCAATCATCTGTAAGTTTTGATCATACGACGCTTTGTTTTTTAGCTTTCGTTTCGCTATATGAAAATGTTACAGAAATGCGAAGCTTGCCATTAACCAGCAACATTTTCGGTTTTAGCACATTCTTAGTTTGAAGTTATTTTGGATCAACCTTTGCAAATTTGGCAGCAACCAAAGTTCAGAGGCGGGAAGGATCGGAATCGAGCCAGCGCAACCGGTACAGAACATCGTAGAAGAAGAACACAAATCGTTTCCTTTCATTCGCATCTGCTCGTGGATTTCCAACTAGCAGCAGCAGCACAGTTTAATTGGGAAGAAAACGAATGGGCTCGTACTGCAAGTTCGAGATCCACGACATGAGGACGCTCTGGATGCAATCTCCTCCTCCTCCTCCTGCCCCCCTGTAAATTGCAATTTCGACGCCCCTCCAGAGGGAGCCTACTGTCAATGGTTTTCTATATTTCTTGTTCCTTCAGGCCTTTGTCTCTTGATCGATCCTTCCCATTGATGGATTGCTTCTTGGCAGGTACAACGACTTGAAAGCCAATTACAACTGGCGCATCTTCAACAGCTACACAAAGCAGTTCCATCCCGACGACGTGACACAGCGTCAGTCTGACCAGATTTGAGGGAGTAGAGGCAAAGCGTGAAGAGAAAACAGGAACGGCCTATGCCTTCGTGGTGGGGAGGGGCAGACGGAGTGAGCAGATTGCCCGTCTTCGCTCTCCCTCCCTCCTCGTACCCAAGGGCGCCAAACTACAGTTCTCTGCCTTCATTAGGTTCCCTCCTCTTCCATCCTCCTCCCGCCGTAGCCGGGCTTGGCTTCAGTGAGGCCTCGCGCGGTCGACTCTCCGTCTACCTGGGGCGACGGCTGATCTGGCAGGCCTTTGGCCACCAGGCCATCGGCGGGCCCGGCTGGCACAACTTCCGAGCACCCGACCAGCCCATCAACCAAGCTTTCCCCACTGAGGTGCTCCTCTCACACCCATTCATCTCATTCAACTACATCCTTGGCCTCCAGATCAGCCTGGAAGTGGACGGACTGGAGAACGGGGGCTTCGTGGCCGTCGCCAACATCCTTCTGACTGATTCCAACGGCAATGCCATCGCTTGCGGTTATTATATCTGCCCTTTTACTCTCTCAAATGGGGGAGACGAGAAAAAGGGCAGCAGAAGACAGCAGTGGAGCGCAGCAGACCTGGCCAGCAGTACGACCAGATGAGCTAGTGAGTTTGAGCGAGAGTGAGCTGGGACGGACGAAGGAGGCCTTCCCAAATCCTTCCGCCTTCCCCTCCGTCCTCTCGCCGCAGCCCTATTCCTACGGATTCAAAAATCGCGACGCCACCATCCAACCTCCCCTGGCCTCCAAACAGCTACCGCCCGCCCGCCGCTCTCCTACTACACACAGTTCATAGCTCACCAGAAACGAGCCGTCAGAATTGTTTCAGAAAACATTGTCACTTCATCTATTTTTTACCTACTTTAATGAGTTTACTTTAAGGAAACGAAAAAATATTATTAAAATTTGATAAAGGATTAAAGAAATGCGAATTTCAACTATGTCAACGTTTATTTTCAGTGAATTTGGACGGCCCCACTCATTGGGCTGGCGCGAACGGAGCTTTAGCGGAGTGTCAGCGCCCAGCCCCTCTTTTCGACCTAGGTGTACATTTTAGAGGTTATTGCTAGATCTCAATTTTGATAAGGCTGCTGCTCGTCACAGAACGCTCCAATCGTTTTAATTCTTTTTGCAATGGAAAGATCAACATCGAATTGACTATAGTTTATCTTTTGACTTTTGCCCAAAACTATTTGTTTTACTGTGAAAAATGCAAAAAACCATTTGTCCGAACTCCTCCTCCTTCTCCTTCTCCTTCTCCTTCTCCTTCTCCTTCTTCTTCTTCTTCTTCTTCTTCTCCGCATCTATTCAATGGACGATAGTAAGTATTCATTTCTTCCCCCACCACCCTTCCCCGGGTCCCTGAGCCTCATGTATTTAGTTCTTCAGTTAAATTAAGTGGTCATATGCACCAGTGGTATAGTGGTGTAAGCGTTTGGGCAGATGGATGAAATTGGAAGGTTCGAATCCTTGTCAGGCATTTATTTTACTTTTTGTGTGTTTAAAGTTGGGAAAACAACTGGTACCATCGCCAGGCCAAAAATAAAACTCTTTTTTCCCAAAAATCAATTGGCCTAAGTTTAAGTCTAGAAAATTTATCAAAAAAATAAGTTGCCAATAAGTTTACATTGCATTTTTCAATTTCAAATATTTTTTGTTATATTTTTTCAACAAGTTTTTTTATTTATAATTTTTTATAAATCGAATAAAATATAAATTAAATATATAACCAACAATATAAAATTAGTTTTTTTACATTTTATACTATATTAAAAGTGGAAGAAATATCTGGTACCACTCGGCAGGCCAAATGTGGGACTCTTTTCCAAATTTTGTAATTGCCTCGAGCAAAAAGTCAAGGAAATACATCTACTCTAGTGGAATCTGCTGCGTCATCTGCATTTTGTTTTTGGGCGCGCATGGAAAGAGACATTGAACTGCGCGCCAAAAACAAAATGCAACTGTCCAAGCAGCAGATTCCACTAGTAGTAGATGTATTTCCTTGACTTTTTGCTCGAGGCAATTACAAAATTTGGAGAAAAGAGTCCCACATTTGGCCTGCCTATGTACCAGATATTACGAATATTGGTAACAGGTGATGTATCAAAGAAGCCTCGATTGAATCATTTCGACAGATTCCTGGGAACTCTACTAGACGACATATCCGGCTTGATAGGTCACGCAAATTGACAAATCCTAGGCATGCACTAAATCTTTTGCAGATATGGTGAAACAGAAGCGTCTTAGACCCTTAGCTCCATGATTTGCTAAGTATTCGTGTTCAGGTTTTTCTAAATGTGTGCCGAGTTGTATTTGCTTATAATCAAGGAGTGATAATCGCCAAATCACTAATCACTAGCCAAGCAGGACCTTCTTGACCCTTGCTTCTTCTTCCGCGCTCACGCCTAAAAAACAACCATCGAATACTTTTCATTCTGTTATTGAGCGAGTAAATAAGGTGATATACAGGAAGTGAATAAAAGTTAGTGAAGAAATAAGAAGGTGATTACTGTCGTCGGAATTGGGGGCAGGATTTTGAAGGCCGCTGGGCCCCGGTTGTTCGGCTTCGTCGTCGGTTGTGGTGAGAGCCCAGGCTGCCTCCCCGCTCTCTGTGCAGACGGGACTGCAGAGGTAGTGCAGCAGCGGCACTCGGTACTTCCCGCAGAAGTCCACAAATTTCACGTGCTCCACTCGAGAGTCGAAGTACACCCCTGCTCAGTTCTACTACTTGTCTAGAGGCAAATGAGCAGCAATGAACAGGCTGCTACTCTATGATAGTGGCCAGTCCTGCTGAAAGAGATGGGTAGGACCTTTGCATTTGGGGTTGACGCACTCATGAGCACAGGAGAGGTAGTGGGCGACGGTGACTGGGACGTAGGGCTTGTAGTCTAGGGCGCGGACTTTGACCACCCGCCCTGCCAACTCCAGCAGCGACGGCGGCTCCATGTTTACCTCCCGCACGAAGCGATAAACTCAATTCTTTCCCATCTTACTCTCTCTCTCTCTTGCAGTCAGAAGGATTTAGCAGTCACCCAGTGGATTGTTCCGCAGACTCAGCTGTTGCAGGTTCTCAAGCTTCACAATGTCCACCGGCAGTGTCTAAGGGGATGAATGGTAGAGCAAGGAAGAAGAAGAGGCTAGGATAGAATACCTTGAGGAGGTTGTTGTGCAAGCTAAGGCACTGAAGGTTGAGCAGTTTGGCGACGGAGGCGGGAATGAGCTCCAGACGATTGTCGCACAGGTGAAGGGCCGCCAGGCGCCAGAGCAGCCCGATGGACTCCGGCACGCGCCGCAACGAATTCCCGCCCAAATACAGCGTTTCCAGCCTCCAAGCTCTTGCCCAAAGTCAGCCAAAAGGCCAGACAAGGCTGGGAAGGGTGACCTTTTGAGCGAGCATATGTTGTCGGGAAGAGAGGAGAGCTGATTGGCGCCTAGGTAGAGGGCCTGGAGACTGGCCAGCTCTAGCAGGGGGGCGGGAAACTCCGTGAGTCTGTTGGCACTCAGCTGGAGACATTCCAGGCGCTTCAGACGTCCGAAAGCCTGATGCCAAAGCTTAGGTCCTAGGCAATGAAAGGGCGAGCAAGGAACTGGCGCCAACTTTTGGAAAAGAGGCAGCTTCAAGGAGGTTGTTTTTGAGGTTGAGAGTTCTGAGACGCTCGAGGCGGCCGATGGCTTCGGGGAGGAGGGCGATGGCGTTGTAGCTGAGGTCCAGCTCTACCAGACGATGGGCGAGGGCCAGCCCCGAGGGCAGCTCTAGCAGCCGGTTGTGATGGGCGGAGAGAACCAGCAGTTTTCTGCAAAGGCCTTAGGGCGATTAGGGCTGACAGTGTGGCCTAGGAGTGAACCTAGGGTGATAGGCGGAGGAGCGGCGAGCTTCGGAGGCGGATAGGTTGGAGGCGGGGAAAAGATGCTGTGGAAGCTCTTCCAGGCTCTGGTAGGCCAGATCTACGGAGCTGTGTACTACATTGCTAGCAAGCTCTACTGAGGCACCCGCAGCCAGAACTTCCAACTCTGCAACCTCATCCGCCCTTATACTTTCATCTCCATCTTCAAGCCCTCGGGCCAAGGCGCATACAAATTTTATGAAGGATTTTGATGAGAAAAAATAATATCAATGATTATTACCTTCTGGGAAAATATGGCTACGTTAATTAAGACGTTAAAATAGAATGCAACACATGCGACCGACATGAACAGGACACGAACCACTTTCAGAAGTAGCTTCGTCACCTACGACATCCAGAGCATCGGTTTCATAGTTGGCCGCATCCATTTCAGCTAGCCCCTATCCCAACTAAGCCTTTCAATATTACTGTTGGCTGGTGATAAGGCATTTTGGTGGGAAGTCCATCAAAATACACATGACGCCAAAATAGACACGCGCGCAACGAAAAAGAGACCTATCAGCTAGGCACAAGGGTTAGGAAGGAGACTGATGTACTAGGTCAGTTGAAAACGTTCTGGCTGATAAGCTTCTGGCTGATTTAGCAGTTTTCTAAGTTCACGTGACAATGTCTTAGCTTCGACAAATATTGCTGAAGCATGCTTTCTGTGCAATGATTGGAAAACTGCGTACCTTGACCCTTGAAAGCATAACATTTTCCGAGAAATTGAAATATGATGATGGTTAAAAATGAAAAAATGTGAAGGCACGTGAGCACGTGAAGAGTTAGCCGGACTGGTAAGTGGTATACACTGCGTATAATGGAGCAAAGGACCCTACGGTACGTATTCACCCTATGCCTGTTCTGTGCCAAACGCTCACTGAAGGACATCCCCCTTTATTCTAAATTGAAATACATTAACTCTTTGCGAGTCAAATGAAATTACGTAATACTAGCACATATTAAAACTTAGGATTTTATATTTGTCGCTGAACAGAGGCGGTCGATGACAATGCAGCAGAAATTCCCAACAAACCAGAAAGTCAATAAAATCTTCCAGCTCGGATTGGTAGGGTTATAAGCTCCCAAGATTAATTTCAAAATCTTATAATCTTTCGTTCTTTTGGAATGTTATAGCTGCATATTGCGGATTTCTTCTATCTGTAGATTAAGTTTAAAGATGAGCATAGTGAATTGTGTGCAGCATGATAGGAGATAAAAGAGCGTACTAAGCGACACAGCAGCAAGGTGGGGCGGAAGTGGGAGAGGGCAGGAGGACGCGTATGCTCTCTGCTCTACGCATGCTCTCATCAAACTGCTCCTATCAACATTTACCCTCCTCCATGAAAAACTTTGCTTCGTTGGACATGGATGTCCTAATCATCCTCAAACAACATAAGGTTTTTGTCCTTGATCATGGTGAATGTGTTTTATCCGACGCTGTGTGTCAGGGTTTATTGGTGGTGCTAGTGATAGGATTCCTCACTTATGTTGTCCTCCATCAGCTCAGGAAAAGGAAAGGTTCTTCGACAGTTTTTCTGCCAAAAACGAGCGCGGGATATCGTGAAGGTTTTTCGAAGCCTTCGTTTCTATTGGAACAACTATTTATGCAGAGGTAGACAATGAAAACGTCGAGATGGTTCCCTATCAACCGCCACGTTATTCTCAGGAAGACATTCTCAAACGGTATTTTTAAAAACATTTTATTACTGAAATTGTGAATCTTCGATTCAGTGTTTTATTTACTCTTAGCTGGTCTCTTTTTAATGCTTGCACCTAAAATGGCTTGGGCATAAAGGTAATGAAATTTTTTTTGATTCACCCGACATGATTTAGCTTGGGCTATAAGGTGATGAAATTAAATTTTAAAATCTTATCATGAAATTATGCTTACTCAACTTTAAACTTTTCTAAAGAGCTAAGAGAGCCCAGACAATTTTGCACACCTTAGGATGATTGTTCAGATAAAACTAAAAATTAAAACTAAACATTAATTAACATTGCAAAAAACTATGCATTAATGAAAAAATAATTACTCTTAAATAATTTTTTCATAGAAATTTCCTAATTTTTTGTTTTTGCTACCATCATTAATTTCGTATGATAAATATTTTAATGCAGAACATTTATGCAAAAATGGTTTTTATGTTTTATGTTTTATGATATGATTTTTGTTTTTTGTTTTTATGTTTTCCTGAAGAGAGGAAAAAATAAAACGGTGAAAATTTTCTGGGCTCTCTAGCTCTTTAGAAAAGTTTAAAGTTGAGTAAGCATAATTTCATGATAAAGATTTTAAAATTTAATTTCATCACCTTATAGCCCAAGCTAAATCATGTCGGGTGAATCAAAAAAATTTCATTACCTTTATGCCCAAGCCATTTTAGGTGCGGATTAAAAGAGACCAGCTAAGAGTAAATAAAACACTGAATCGAAGATTCACAATTTCAGTAATTTCATCTACTTTGTACAGCCAAAGGCTTCTTGCAAACCGCCAAACCCCCACACCACCCCAACCCTCCCACAAAACCCCCACCCCCCAACAATGGACACCAGGAACTTTAATTATGCACCAAAATTACCTTTATGGTGCAGAGTTTGAAGCAAAAATCCTTAAGATGCAAGACAAAGTTGATGATAAGATGCTTGTACACCACGGGCCTCGTAGAAGCCCATGATGACAAGGTGGAAGCAAATCGACACCAGATAGTAATGTACACCCAAAATTACCTATATGGTACAAGAGTAAGAGGCAAAAAATCCTGAAGAATGGCCCAAGACGAAGTTGATGATGAGCTGCTTTACACCACGGCCTGGTAGAAGCCCATGAAGACAATGTGCAATGGCCTTTTGGTGTGGTTTTGAGGCTAAAACCCCTTAAAATGCCCCAAGACGAAGTTGATGATGAGCTGCTGACACCACGGCCTGTAGAAGCCCATAAGAAATGTGTGAAATGGACAAAAGATTCGTAATCTACGCCTAATTTACTATTGGTGGGTTTTGGGCCCCCTTGCCCCGCGAGTTGTGATGGCTGCTTGTTCGATGGCCTGGTAGAGCCCATGAAGACCAGATTGCACCTATGGTTGTTTGGGAAGATCAAATGATTGATTTTTTGAGCCGGTGCATATCTAACTAAATTAACTACATGCGGGCGCTTCTTTTTTGGATTGTTGTGCCCCTTGGTTGGTTTTTTTTTTTTGTTTTTGGCGGTTTTCGTGTGTTTTTTGCCGATTCTCTTTGTTTTTTCCCTCGCCTAGTTTTGTTTTCTTTTTTTGCAGGGTCCCCCCACGTCAATCGATTTCCAAACTCAATTCGGCAAAAGGAGGCCAAAATCAAAATTCTGAGGCACCATGGCACCCTCCAGGGTCGATATCTATAGTGACGTTGGACTGGAGCCCCGATATTGCTCCCCTGCCGGCGAGTGCGGGGCGGGGCGGGGCGCGGCGCGGCGGACGGGCGGAGGATATGCTCTCTTTTTAAGTTTTTTGGCTCAAACGGTCAAGTCTATTAATTAAAGAACATTTTTTGTTGTTTTATAGGATAACCACAAATGTTCCTGTTGCAGCTCTAAGGATTTCTTGGAGGAAATGATGGGTAGGAGAAGCGCGCGGTTCTTCAGCAGTGAAGCAGTTCCTTTTGAGGTGATCCAGAATATCATCTGCACTGCAGGTGTCAATCCTCCTTTTCAAGCTAGTCCTCAACGTTTTTTGAATCAGGAACATCGCCCAGTGGAGCGCACACGGAGCCTTGGACATTTGCCATTCTTCGAACTCCAGAGGTCTATTCTTACTTGCTAAAGCAAGGAACTCCAGAGGTCTATTCTTACTTGCTAAAGCAAGTTATAAACATAGCAATATTTTATCCGAACAAGGTATGCGGCCAACTAGACTTTCCCAATTAAATCGATCAATAACTAATTTTGAAGAATTTTGGATTAAGTATAGTGCAACAATTATGTGTATAAAATTTTATGCTCCCAATTAGAATTTTGTTTTGTAGGTGAAGGCAGAGCTACGCGCAATCGTGGAGGCGGAGGAGGAGGTGAACTACCGCCAGCGAATGGGTCACCAGTGGGTTGCTGATCTGGAGAAATTCAAGTTGCTCCTCCCTACTCTGTTTCTTCTGCCCCACTGATCTAATTGAGGACGAACTGGTGCAAGCCGTATATCCAGGAGGCGCCCTACGTCATCGTCGTGCTGCGCCAGGCTCCAGCAGATAGCTGAGCTGAGCTTCTCCAGAGCGGTGCTCTTTTGAGGTGCACGGAGAGGCGGGGGAGGGAGGAAAGAAGAAGCACTACTACAGCGAGATCTCCGTCAGCATCGCCGTCGGCCTCCTCCTGGCTGCCATTCAGGTGGGAGAGGGGAGAAATAGGCGAAGAAGAATTGAGAATGAATTGAGCACGCGGGTTTGGTGACGCTGACGAGCACGCCGCTCAACGCCGGCCCTCAGATTCGCCGCCTCCTCTCGCGCCCCGCCAATGAAAAGGTCCCAAATGCTGGCCAGCATTTCACCTAAAAAAGGGAAGTGGATGTAATAGGTACACTTGCTGCTTCCTGTGGGCTATCCTGCTGCGGACTGCCTGGTGCCCAAACTGGCCCGCAAACCATTTCATCAAATTTCAGCCTTATACTAGTTTCCTGAATTTGTGTTCAATGCAAAACTCAGTTGGTGAAGATAGAAGAGCGTACAAATGCAAAAAAAAGTATGCGTAATGCGTAAGGCTTTAAGCATCAGTGTCGTCAGCGATGGCCATGTGGAAGAACTCCTTGAAGCCAGTGCCTAGGATGGTGGGCATCACTGTGGCCACTACGGCTGGGATCACCCCTACTGCCACCTAAGTCACACAAATTCCTTTCAACAAGAGATGAAAAAGAGGCAATGATGACACCAGGGGCTCAATGCTGCAGAGGCCTACGAAGCAGATGATGGCGAGAGTGATGAAGATGATGCGCTTCTTGTGCGTTTTCAGGTACGCCTTACCCTTCTCCAGATCTTTGCCCACGTGCTTTAGGAATTTCTGTCAAATATACCGCCTCCCTCGCATGAAGTGAGTGAAAGGAAAGGCAGAGAACGCTGAGGTTGTCGGCAATGGAGGCTTTTGAGTCGTGCCACTTCTTCTTGTTGGCGAAATGCTTGCGAAGGCGGGCCTTGAGCTTGGCAGTGTCCTTGTCCCCCTTGCAGCACTCCCGCAGCAGGCAGTTTAGGTCTCCGGGAGGACATGCACAGTTGTCGCATTTCAATACCGCCTCTACCAAAGGCTCTGGATCCGTTCCAAACTCCTCTGCAGTTCAGCATTCCCATTGGCCTCAGCGCAGATGTGAAGAGTTTTGAAATTATCAGACTGATTAATGCTGACCTTTTAGTTTGAGCGAGTCAGCTCTTGCCATGGGCTCGGTGGGCATCCCGGAATTGGTCGATTTTGCCTAAGGATGAGGTAAATACTGGAGGCAAGTGCAAATAGAAATCGGAGAAGTCGGTAGGACGGAGGAAGTTGGCAGTGCCTCAACCACCGTCGCTTCTATACCTACCCGATAGTGAAAGGCCTTGCCAACCGGTTTGCGCCCCACGGTAGCTGTGAATCAGTGCTGACTGTCTGCGTTTTTGCTCTTAATGGAGTGAAAATTTGCATTTGTGCTCTTTTCCTTTTCATATGCATACGCAACAACAAACGAAAGGAAAAAGAGATCAAGTGAGAGACGATTCTTTTCGTAGGTATTCGCCGACATCAGCTTGGTGCAAAGCAACCATGGCCGTTGGGTCCGCTCGTTTGACACCTGCCGCATCTTTTGCCAGCACTCCGAAGCCCTAAACATACCTTCTCATGCATCATTAGAAGAATAGAAGCATAAATGGGCTTTTATTTTAGATAGAAAACTGCTAAATTCACGCGTCCATGACAGAAGGCTGTGTAAGGTGTGTAATAACAAGAGGTGTGTTCTGGAGATTGAATATGACGGCGCCATCGTTTGTCTGCGCTGTTTCCGAGATGCGAGCAACGGCGGACTTGAGAATGTGATTGCCGTAGAGAAACTGCTGCTCACCTCCCGGCTTCAGCCATACCTTCACCTGAAACCAACCACAGCCTCAACCCTTCCCATCTCTCCACTCCACTCCACCTTGGCATAGGGAGCGAGGTAGTCGAGGGCGGTGATGTGGAGGTGAAACTTGCGCGTCTTGGTAAACTTGCCCAGACACGTGCCCCACATGATCAGCTGGTCTCGACCCACCACCCCAGCCCTTCGCATCAGCTCCTGCATGCATTTGCTTTCTTTTAGTTTCCAGCCCCTAGCGCTGGAAGGGTTGAACTTCGCTGGAGTAGTGGACGCGTTCCTTGTGGAGGCGAAAGCAGTACTTCCCATCTTCCCGCTCTAGCAGCAGACGAACGTTGTCTCCGATGCTGCACTTCCCCGATTCTTACAACAGTACAGAGGGATGGATGAATAGAAATTAACTATTTCACTAGTTTAGCGAAAACTGCTTCCGTTTCTTCTTCCGTCAGCGGTCGCATCTCTTCCTCTCTGCTGTACTTTTTATTTCAAACTTATTCTATCCATCTCACATGAAATTGCTAAGATTTGCCCAATCGAGGTGCAAGCCATTGATTGTTAACGCAACATCAAAGTTTACTTGCTCAACATTTGCACAGCCTGAAGCAAAAAAGCCATAATTGCCAAATAAATACATGCCAGCAATCAGTAAACCATAATGTCGTCCAAAAAAGGTAGACACAGGGAGCAGAGAGGTTCAGACAACAGGTCGAAGGGGTCGTTTAGGCTGGAATAGAGCCTTGCGAGAGGTGGGCGGGGGCGGCATGCCACGGACGATGCTGTTGATGAGCTTGTCGTCGTTGAGCACCGCAAAGGCGTCCTCCTCGTCCACCATCAGCCGAATCTTACAACCACTCATGTGAAGCTGGAAGAAGAGTTGAGGGAGGGCAGGACTGACGAGAGACTCCTTGGCGGGGGTCTTCTTGGAAGCTCGAACGAGGGTGTGTCCCAGCAGGCCCTGGGCTTCCAAGAGGTCCAGCAGCCCGCGCGTGTCCGAGGCCTCTACGTGCAGCTTGGCCGCTGCCTCCCGCAGTGTGGACGACGAGTTGCAGGAGGGCAGGACTGACCAGAGACTCCTTGGCGGGGGTCTTGGGGCTCTGGAAGCTCGAACGAGGGTGTGTCCGAGCAGGCCTTGGGCTTCCAAGCGGGGGGGGGGGTAGGTCCAGCAGCCCGCGCGTGTCCGAGGCCTCCACGTGCAGCTTGGCCGCTGCCTCCCGCAGTGTGGAAGAAGAGTTGAAGGAGGGCAGGAGGGGCTGACGAGAGACTCCTTGGCGGGGGTCTTCTTGGAAGCTCGAACGAGGGTGTGTCCGAGCAGGCCTTGGGCTTCCAAGAGGTCCAGCAGCCCGCGCGTGTCCGAGGCCTCCACGTGCAGCTTGGCCGCTGCCTCCCGCAGTGTGGAAGAAGAGTTGAAGGAGGGCAGGACTGACCAGAGACTCCTTGGCGGGGGTCTTCTTGGAAGCTCGAACGAGGGTGTGTCCGAGCAGGCCTTGGGCTTCCAAGAGGTCCAGCAGCCCGCGCGTGTCCGAGGCCTCCACGTGCAGCTTGGCCGCTGCCTCCCGCAGTGTGGAAGAAGAGTTGAAGGAGGGCAGGACTGACCAGAGACTCCTTGGCGGGGGTCTTCTTGGAAGCTCGAACGAGGGTGTGTCCGAGCAGGCCTTGGGCTTCCAAGAGGTCCAGCAGCCCGCGCGTGTCCGAGGCCTCCACGTGCAGCTTGGCCGCTGCCTCCCGCAGTGTGGAAGAAGAGTTGAAGGAGGGCAGGACTGACCAGAGACTCCTTGGCGGGGGTCTTCTTGGAAGCTCGAACGAGGGTGTGTCCGAGCAGGCCTTGGGCTTCCAAGAGGTCCAGCAGCCCGCGCGTGTCCGAGGCCTCCACGTGCAGCTTGGCCGCTGCCTCCCGCAGTGTGGAAGAAGAGTTGAAGGAGGGCAGGACTGACCAGAGACTCCTTGGCGGGGGTCTTCTTGGAAGCTCGAACGAGGGTGTGTCCGAGCAGGCCTTGGGCTTCCAAGAGGTCCAGCAGCCCGCGCGTGTCCGAGGCCTCCACGTGCAGCTTGGCCGCTGCCTCCCGCAGTGTGGAAGAAGAGTTGAAGGAGGGCAGGACTGACCAGAGACTCCTTGGCGGGGGTCTTCTTGGAAGCTCTAACGAGGGTGTGTCCGAGCAGGCCTTGGGCTTCCAGCAGCCCGCGCGTGTCCGAGGCCTCCACGTGCAGCCGCCCGCGCCGTGTGGGGGGGGCTGACCAGGGTTGCTCGGGTGTGTGGTGTGTTGGGAGGGGGGGGGGCCTCCACGTGCAGCTTGGCCGCTGCCTCCCGCAGTGTGGAAGAAGAGTTGAAGGAGGGCAGGACTGACCAGAGACTCCTTGGCGGGGGTCTTCTTGGAAGCTCGAACGAGGGTGTGTCCGAGCAGGCCTTGGGCTTCCAAGAGGTCCAGCAGCCCGCGCGTGTCCGAGGCCTCCACGTGCAGCTTGGCCGCTGCCTCCCGCAGTGTGGAAGAAGAGTTGAAGGAGGGCAGGACTGACCAGAGACTCCTTGGCGGGGGTCTTCTTGGAAGCTCGAACGAGGGTGTGTCCGAGCAGGCCTTGGGCTTCCAAGAGGTCCAGCAGCCCGCGCGTGTCCGAGGCCTCCACGTGCAGCTTGGCCGCTGCCTCCCGCAGTGTGGAAGAAGAGTTGAAGGAGGGCAGGACTGACCAGAGACTCCTTGGCGGGGGTCTTCTTGGAAGCTCGAACGAGGGTGTGTCCGAGCAGGCCTTGGGCTTCCAAGAGGTCCAGCAGCCCGCGCGTGTCCGAGGCCTCCACGTGCAGCTTGGCCGCTGCCTCCCGCAGTGTGGAAGAAGAGTTGAAGGAGGGCAGGACTGACCAGAGACTCCTTGGCGGGGGTCTTCTTGGAAGCTCGAACGAGGGTGTGTCCGAGCAGGCCTTGGGCTTCCAAGAGGTCCAGCAGCCCGCGCGTGTCCGAGGCCTCCACGTGCAGCTTGGCCGCTGCCTCCCGCAGTGTGGAAGAAGAGTTGAAGGAGGGCAGGACTGACCAGAGACTCCTTGGCGGGGGTCTTCTTGGAAGCTCGAACGAGGGTGTGTCCGAGCAGGCCTTGGGCTTCCAAGAGGTCCAGCAGCCCGCGCGTGTCCGAGGCCTCCACGTGCAGCTTGGCCGCTGCCTCCCGCAGTGTGGAAGAAGAGTTGAAGGAGGGCAGGACTGACCAGAGACTCCTTGGCGGGGGTCTTCTTGGAAGCTCGAACGAGGGTGTGTCCGAGCAGGCCTTGGGCTTCCAAGAGGTCCAGCAGCCCGCGCGTGTCCGAGGCCTCCACGTGCAGCTTGGCCGCTGCCTCCCGCAGTGTGGAAGAAGAGTTGAAGGAGGGCAGGACTGACCAGAGACTCCTTGGCGGGGGTCTTCTTGGAAGCTCGAACGAGGGTGTGTCCGAGCAGGCCTTGGGCTTCCAAGAGGTCCAGCAGCCCGCGCGTGTCCGAGGCCTCCACGTGCAGCTTGGCCGCTGCCTCCCGCAGTGTGGAAGAAGAGTTGAAGGAGGGCAGGACTGACCAGAGACTCCTTGGCGGGGGTCTTCTTGGAAGCTCGAACGAGGGTGTGTCCGAGCAGGCCTTGGGCTTCCAAGAGGTCCAGCAGCCCGCGCGTGTCCGAGGCCTCCACGTGCAGCTTGGCCGCTGCCTCCCGCAGTGTGGAAGAAGAGTTGAAGGAGGGCAGGACTGACCAGAGACTCCTTGGCGGGGGTCTTCTTGGAAGCTCGAACGAGGGTGTGTCCGAGCAGGCCTTGGGCTTCCAAGAGGTCCAGCAGCCCGCGCGTGTCCGAGGCCTCCACGTGCAGCTTGGCCGCTGCCTCCCGCAGTGTGGAAGAAGAGTTGAAGGAGGGCAGGACTGACCAGAGACTCCTTGGCGGGGGTCTTCTTGGAAGCTCGAACGAGGGTGTGTCCGAGCAGGCCTTGGGCTTCCAAGAGGTCCAGCAGCCCGCGCGTGTCCGAGGCCTCCACGTGCAGCTTGGCCGCTGCCTCCCGCAGTGTGGAAGAAGAGTTGAAGGAGGGCAGGACTGACCAGAGACTCCTTGGCGGGGGTCTTCTTGGAAGCTCGAACGAGGGTGTGTCCGAGCAGGCCTTGGGCTTCCAAGAGGTCCAGCAGCCCGCGCGTGTCCGAGGCCTCCACGTGCAGCTTGGCCGCTGCCTCCCGCAGTGTGGAAGAAGAGTTGAAGGAGGGCAGGACTGACCAGAGACTCCTTGGCGGGGGTCTTCTTGGAAGCTCGAACGAGGGTGTGTCCGAGCAGGCCTTGGGCTTCCAAGAGGTCCAGCAGCCCGCGCGTGTCCGAGGCCTCCACGTGCAGCTTGGCCGCTGCCTCCCGCAGTGTGGAAGAAGAGTTGAAGGAGGGCAGGACTGACCAGAGACTCCTTGGCGGGGGTCTTCTTGGAAGCTCGAACGAGGGTGTGTCCGAGCAGGCCTTGGGCTTCCAAGAGGTCCAGCAGCCCGCGCGTGTCCGAGGCCTCCACGTGCAGCTTGGCCGCTGCCTCCCGCAGTGTGGAAGAAGAGTTGAAGGAGGGCAGGACTGACCAGAGACTCCTTGGCGGGGGTCTTCTTGGAAGCTCGAACGAGGGTGTGTCCGAGCAGGCCTTGGGCTTCCAAGAGGTCCAGCAGCCCGCGCGTGTCCGAGGCCTCCACGTGCAGCTTGGCCGCTGCCTCCCGCAGTGTGGAAGAAGAGTTGAAGGAGGGCAGGACTGACCAGAGACTCCTTGGCGGGGGTCTTCTTGGAAGCTCGAACGAGGGTGTGTCCGAGCAGGCCTTGGGCTTCCAAGAGGTCCAGCAGCCCGCGCGTGTCCGAGGCCTCCACGTGCAGCTTGGCCGCTGCCTCCCGCAGTGTGGAAGAAGAGTTGAAGGAGGGCAGGACTGACCAGAGACTCCTTGGCGGGGGTCTTCTCCTGGAAGCTCGAACGAGGGTGTGTCCGAGCAGGCCTTGGGCTTCCAAGAGGTCCAGCAGCCCGCGCGTGTCCGAGGCCTCCACGTGCAGCTTGGCCGCTGCCTCCCGCAGTGTGGAAGAAGCGTGGCAGGAGGGCAGCACTGACCAGCGCCGACTGGGCGGGGGTCGTCTTGGATGCACAAACGAGGGTGTGTCCGAGCAGGCCTTGGGCTTCCAAGAGGTCCAGCAGCCCGCGCGTGTCCGAGGCCTCCACGTGCAGGGTGGCCGCGGGAGAAAGAGGAAGGAGGGGCAGGACACCACCAGAGTCGGCCGGCCTCCCTGCACTTGGCCGCTGCCTCCCGCAGTGTGGAAGAAGAGTTGTAGGAGGGCAGGACTGACCAGAGACTCCTTGGCGGGGGTCTTCTTGGTAGCTCGAACGAGGGTGTGTCCGAACAGGCCTTGGGCTTCCAAGAGGTCCAGCAGCCCGCGCGTGTCCGAGGCCTCCACGTGCAGCTTGGCCGCGGCCTCCCGCAGTGTGGAAGAAGAGTTGAAGGAGGGCAGGACTGACCAGAGACTCCTTGGCGGGGGTCTTCTTGGAAGCTCGAACGAGGGTGTGTCCGAGCAGGCCTTGGGCTTCCAAGAGGTCCAGCAGCCCGCGCGTGTCCGAGGCCTCCACGTGCAGCTTGGCCGCTGCCTCCCGCAGTGTGGAAGAAGAGTTGAAGGAGGGCAGGACTGACCAGAGACTCCTTGGCGGGGGTCTTCTTGGAAGCTCGAACGAGGGTGTGTCCGAGCAGGCCTTGGGCTTCCAAGAGGTCCAGCAGCCCGCGCGTGTCCGAGGCCTCCACGTGCAGCTTGGCCGCTGCCTCCCGCAGTGTGGAAGAAGAGTTGAAGGAGGGCAGGGCTGACCAGAGACTCCTTGGCGGGGATCTTCTTGGAAGCTCGAACGAGGGTGTGTCCGAGCAGGCCTTGGGCTTCCAAGAGGTCCAGCAGCCCGCGCGTGTCCGAGGCCTCCACGTGCAGCTTGGCCGCTGCCTCCCGCAGTGTGGAAGAAGAGTTGAAGGAGGGCAGGACTGACCAGAGACTCCTTGGCGGGGGTCTTCTGGAAGCTCGAACGAGGGTGTGTCCGAGCAGGCCTTGGGCTTCCAAGAGGTCCAGCAGCCCGCGCGTGTCCGAGGCCTCCACGTGCAGCTTGGCCGCTGCCTCCCGCAGTGTGGAGGGGGGGGGGGGGGGGTTGGGGGGGGGGCTTTGAGAAGAGTTGAAGGAGGGCAGGACTGACCAGAGACTCCTTGGCGGGGGTCTTCTTGGAAGCTCGAACGAGGGTGTGTCCGAGCAGGCCTTGGGCTTCCAAGAGGTCCAGCAGCCCGCGCGTGTCCGAGGCCTCCACGTGCAGCTTGGCCGCTGCCTCCCGCAGTGTGGAAGAAGAGTTGAAGGAGGGCAGGGCTCAAAGACCAGAGACTCCGCGGTCCAGCAGCCCGCGCGTGTCCGAGGCCTCCACGTGCAGCCCTTGGCCGCTGCCTCCCGCAGCTGGGAGAAGAGTTGAAGGAGGGCAGGACTGACCCAGAGACTCCTTGGCGGGGGTCTTCTTGGAAGCTCGAACGAGGGTGTGTCCGAGCAGGCCTTGGGCTTCCAAGAGGTCCAGCAGCCCGCGCGTGTCCGAGGCCTCCACGTGCAGCTTGGCCGCTGCCTCCCGCAGTGTGGAAGAAGAGTTGAAGGAGGGCAGGACTGACCAGAGACTCCTTGGCGGGGGTCTTCTTTGAAGCTCGAACGAGGGTGTGTCCGAGCAGGCCTTGGGCTTCCAAGAGGTCCAGCAGCCCGCGCGTGTCCGAGGCCTCCACGTGCAGCTTGGCCGCTGCCTCCCGCAGTGTGGAAGAAGAGTTGAAGGAGGGCAGGACTGACCAGAGACTCCTTGGCGGTCGTCTTCTTGGAAGCTCGACCGAGGCTGTGTCCGAGCAGGCCTTGGTCTTCCAAGAGGTCCAGCAGCCCGCGCGCGTCCGAGGCCACCACGTGCAGCTTGGCCGCTGCCTCCCGCTGTGTGGAAGAAGAGTTGAAGGAGGGCAGGACTGACCAGA
>JASANA010003558.1:0-23456 GCA_030248095.1 Ptycholaimellus sp. GST1_10 | reverse complement strand
TTCAAATAATCACTTGAAGCAGATTGCTTTTACCTCCTTCTTTTGGCTAGGAACTATCAGAATTGCGGTTTTCTTGACACCGCCTTTAAACATCGTCATCAGCACGGGCAGAGCTTCCTTTGAACCAGTCAAAAATAAAGGGGCTATTATTTGACTTGATTAAAATTAACCAGAATGGTTGGAGATGAGGGTGGTGAGGAAGGCGGAGTGAAGAGGTCAAAGAAGTTGCCGCTGCAGATGGTGTCGGCGTTTTCTGGGACAGCGTTGACGCCCACCTCCCATGCAAACTCGACGTCCTTGTACACCTCTTTCAGCTCCTTTTCCAATTCTTCCTCGTCCAACCATCCCTCCTCCTTCTCCCCCATCCACCTCTCCTCCTTCTTCTTCTCCTCCTCCTCCTCCTCCTTCTCCTCCTTCTCCTCCTCCTCCTTCAAAGCACACCCATTTCAAATAATCATTTGAAGCAGTTTGCTTCTACCTCCTCCTTTTGCCTTGGCTCTATCAGCATCGAGCATTCCTTGGCACCACCCGCAATACTCGAAGTCAGCATGGGCGGAGCTTCCTTCAAACCACTCAAAAATGAAGGGGCTGGTAATTGATTTGATTGAAATGAACCAGAATTGTTGGAGATGGGGGTGGTGAGGGGGGCGGGGTGATGAGCCAAAAGCAGCCGTCGATAATTTCCGTGCTCATTTTAACGTTCTGCCGCTTGGCTAACTCAAAGACCTTCTGCTCCTCCTTCTTCTCCTCTTTCATCTCCTCCTTCTTTTCCTCCTTCTTCTCCGTCTCCTCCTCGTTCCATGTCTTTGCCTTTACCAACTTTATTCCTCCATTTCCAAAAATGGTTTGAGGGCTTGAAAAAGTAACTTACAAGAGGGGAGGGCAGGGTGGCTGTTATGCGTTTGATTAGAATCGTGTTGAGAGCGGCCCGCGTGAAGAGAGAGATCACGCCTCGCATGTACTGGTACACGCCTTCCTTGCCTCTACTCACCACCTCCTGCAATTTATATCCGTATAGATAAATTTGAGTTCTATGCAAATCTTAAAATTACATCCTGCAGTGCAAGGTATTCATCCACCACATTCATCCGGTCAAAGTCGGGGGCAAATTCGTTCAGTCGCAAAAAGACGTAGGTGACAAAGGTGAAAAAGTCCAGGCACACGAGTTCGGAGTTCTAAAAATTAGGGTTGGTTGTTTAAATTTTACACATGTTCTGCTAGTCAAGGTCTAAACGATAGAGTGAAGGTATTGAAAAATAGATTTGTTGCTTGCATTGTTTGCGACCATGTCTTCCACGTGCTCTTCTTTCGCGAAAGGGTTGTTGTTGGCCCGGCTTTCCTTGCTTTGCCCCTTCTTGCAGCTCAGCGACTTCGACTCGCTCATTGTACTTGAATCTTGCTCTAGAGCTTGTAAAATGAGATTTCCTAAAAGGCATTTGATTGGAAAAGAAAGTATATATTTTGGCCAAGATAAAGCCAGTTGTAAATCATATTTGACACTGCTTTTTGAAAAATTTACTTGCATCAATCCAAACAAATGTTTCAAAAATAGGCAAAAACATTTCAAAACAGTTAATGTGCTTGAACACATGCTTGTGCAAGCTGAAAAAGTGTGTGCAAAAGGTGAAAAAGTGCGCAACATAGAATGGTTAGTTTGGTGGTCCTCTTCTATTTCTTCGTGTGCACCAGCTGCTCCATTTTTATGCAGCATTCCTGCAATGTGGCTGCAACATTGATAGGTCTCGAAGCGTCCATGCCTGTGCCCTTTTCCGTTTCGTTGGCTTGTTGCTGTTGAGCTGCTCTTCCTTCTGAAAAGGTGGAGAAAGAAGAAACGCAGTTTGAGGAGGTGCAGGGCATGTTAGGATCGGGGCTGCGAGCATGACTGGAGATGGTGATCATTGAATGGGGACGATGATGGACGATGAATTGAGGCGGAGGCGTTTGGAATCCCGATCTCATCGACTCACGGTCCACCATCATTCCGTTCAGCTCCTAAAAAAGCTTTCGTTTGCCTCACTTTTAATTCGAATGCAATCCTCTCAAAATATGACTGAAACTTGGACGATCCTTTTGTACTGATCAGATTGAAGCAGCTGCTGCGTTTGACGGATAAACTGCTCGCAAAAGTAGTCTTCCCGCGGATCGGTTTTCTGAAAATGCCTTTACAATATGCAAAAGTGCAATAAGCTCAGAGCACTTACATTCGCTATTCACTATGGTGAGGGTTACCTGAATATGTTGGGTAAAACCAGGTATGGAGGCATCTACTTTACAAAAATTTCCAAGTGGGTAGAAAAATGATCGTTTTAGATATTGATTTTTTCAAATTATCGCATGTATATTATCTTACCGGAAATTAAGCCTAGTAATCAATATTGAAGTGCGCGTTTTAAAATTATACTTGATACATTGGTGTTTCAAATAAAGCTCAAAGCAAAAAGGTTGTGTAGGAAATCTCAGCATTCATAGTAAAGCGAAACCGCCCACTAAATAGGCATGAAGGGCCGGCTTGCCGGGTTCCTGGATTTCCAAAATACAGTGAGGAATTGGTTGCCGGTACCTTTGGGTTGGTACTATGAGCGTCCCCATCAATGAATGCTAAATCTACTACTTCTGAACCAGGTAAGCAAATTTTAACTTGCTAATTGTCCTGGTCGGGATTAGCGCTTTGGCAGCACTTCGTTTGCACTCACAGCAGTCGTAATAGACTGCTAGAAGTGGCTGTCCGCACGCCATTGCACCCAAGGCGTGCCATGTTTCACTCACAATGCAAGAGCACTGACGGCTCCCACAAAGTAATTCCTTTTTTCCAAAACGAATTTTGAATATATAATATATCTTATTTAGTATATAATTTTTGTTAGATTGATAATAAATAATTGCCAAGAGGTCAAAAGTAAAAAATAGAAAAGGCGCATACCTGAATGGGAGGCAGATTGAGAGGCTCCTGAAGGTTGTCCATTAGCTCCAGCCCTTGCTGCACCCAGAGGAAGATTTGTTTCCCGATGATCACGGATTCCTGAAGATACTCATTTTTGGTAACACAAAGAACTGACAATAAATTGGGAAACTTGCCTTTCGCATTTGCATTTGGCAGCGTCTGGTTAGCATAGCCCCGTCGCTCATGTTGGGTCGGAAGGGGAGACGTCGAGTAGGAGCTCTTACGTGATCGCTGTTGGTGCCTTCACCGAGCAGCTCCACCAGCTCGGGCTCCGGCGTGATGGATGGGGACCGATGCTCTGGTCGCAGGGAGAGCTGCTTGTGTCCCTGCGACAGCTTGCGTCGCTTGCGCACTGGCTGGATGACATCCTCCAACTCCTTCTCTCCGACAGCCTCTTTCTCCGAATCCGGAATCCTCCAGCTCATGTCCTGCAGTACCAGCATGCCGCTCTGTCTCTGCTTTTGGATCTTTGCCCCAACTGCTCACCTTGTAGTCCAAACTGCTTTCTTGCTCCATCAACTCCCACTTCTTGTCCATAGCCTTGATCCGGTCCTCGATGCTCTTCGGCCAAGACATATTCACTGCTACTACTGTTTCCTAACAATCCAAGCTTTCTTTTAAAAGAAAATTTCTCAACTGTTTGAAAAAAGTTCTTGATTGGTTTTTAAACCAGGGTAGTAGTTTAATTGAACAAAAACCGTTTTTTTTGAAAAGATTTTATTAGTCAAAAACAAGAAACATGACAAAGCAAGCAAAAATGTCAATAATAAAATTTACAAAAAAATGCAAGACATATTCAACAATTTAGCATTCAACAGCAACAGTCAACATTCAACAGACCGATATAAAACCTAGATGGATTCCTCGTGGTCAGTCGTCTCATTGGTGCCATCGGAAACGTCCATACAGTCTGGGCTTTGAGAGGAAAGGGAGGTATCCTGCTGGGGCTGCTGCTGAGAGGATGGGGAATTCAAGTTAGAGGAGCTGGGCGCATTGGGAGGGGCCAGATCCTGAAACTGTTGTCGCACCGCGTCGATGTCCGCTGCTTCAGACGGAGTCTCTTCAGGATACAGAGAGTTCACGGGCACGTCATCCTGCCAAAATAATCGTAATTAATTAAAATATATTTAAATTTATTTTGTTGTTAAATTGTAATTTATAAAATTAAAAATAAAAAAGAATTTAAACCACATAGGTGCTGAGGGAGGTTGCAAAATCCGGGAGTTCGAAAGAAGCTGGATCCAGATTTGCGCCCATTCGTCTCTGCTGCTCCTGCCAATTGATCAATCATTTAGATGGTAAGCAAAATGAAGGATTTGTCAGAAACCTGCAGAAACTGGACAGACCGACGGGTGATGTCGGTGACCAAGGGGCTCGTGAAGAATTCGCTGAACATGTCCGCCAGTGACGCCTGCCAGTGCACTCCGCAGAATTCCCCAGCCAGCAATTCCTGGTAAAACAATGTTTCGATTTAACTCGAGCATTTATTATTTTTCGTAAATCAAATAATAAAGCAAACACAAAAATAATGCAAAAGTGAAATAAGTAAAAAAGAAAAACCTCCTGGGCAATTTGGACAAAGTTTGAGAAGTTGGTGGTTTGGGTGAATGTGTCCAGGTTGACGGCCATGGACTTGATCGTGCAGAGCAGGCTCAGCATCAGCTGCGTGGACAGGAAGATCGCTCGCCCCTCTTGCAGTCGTTGGAACAGAGCATTTCGTTGCTCTGCCAGTGGATCAGCTGGATCCACTGGAGGAAGCTCTCCCTCCGCCTCGATCTCGGGCTCCTCGTCTGGAATGGCGTAGGCCGGGACCTGATTGCGGACACCTTCATCATCGCTTTCCTCCCCGTTACCCGCATGATGAAGCTGTTTCTCGGAAGGGTTGCACATTTTTGAGATTTTTGCTAAAAACTATTGAAGTAAAAATAGGGTTAAAAACTTTTTTTATTATGTAAAATATTTCAACGATTTGATCATTCGTCAATGAAATTCTTTTAAGACGTTTGCAAAAACAAAGATTTATTTGCTGGAAATAACAAGGGCTACAGGTTTAAAAATACGCTGCACAAATGTGAAATCGCCTTTGTCGATTCGTTCGCCCCGCCACAATCTGTAAACAAATTGATTGTAGTAGTAGTAGAACTTGGAAATTGGAAATTACCCAAGAACACTTATTTTACATAACATAACATAAATTTTACATAACACTTATTTTACATAACATAACATAACTATAAATTATGTTTTGACACATAACAAGTACTGTATTCAAATCTGCACTGTATTCTACCGTAATAAGTGTTGATTACGATAAGTGTTTTGTGTGTCAGAGTGCTGATTCATTCATTCATTCATTCATTCATTCATTCATTCATTCATTCATTCATTCATTCATTCATTTAAAAAAAAATAAAAAATTAGAAAAAGAATTTTAATTTTAAAACTCGTTTTTTTAAAGGAATGAGGCGTTGGATAGAGATTAAGTTTGTGCGTGTAATATTTATTAAAGGCTATGTTGTATACAATAATCTCTTTGCTATAGACGCAGAGATATTGTAGTAAAAAAGTCTAATGTGTGCTGGAGAACGTTTTCATTCATTCATTCTTAAAAACTATAAACATGTATCGAAAAAATTTCGGAGGAAGCGAAACTTTTCAGCTTTGTTTAATATAAACCTATGTTTTCTCTAAAAGCAAGATTGGTAAAAGTACTATTCTTCAATTTATTAAAGTTGTTAACAAATATTTTTCTACCAGAGAGGAGTATGAAAAAAAATACTGTGGTGGACGGTTTATCATTGATGTTTTTTTTTTTTTTTCTTCTTTTCTTGTATCTTTTTACTACTAATTAAATTTCTCTCGATAGTTGGAGTTCTAACTGTTTAGTTGGTCTTGTTTTCTTGTTTTAACCCTCATTCGTTTTCTGTTCTTCTACAGGATGGGTTTGGATTTTTATGTTCCTGTGCGTGACATATTTATCAAAGGCTATGTGTTATATATATATTCTTTTCTCTGAGCAGGATATTGAAGTAAAAAACGTCTACATGTGTGCTGGATAAGTGTCTATCATTGATTCGTTTCCTGAATATACTATTAAAGGTCAAGCTCCAAAGGTTTCACTAAATCCAAGCTACTGTCGATTTGTGACATTTAAAAATCAAGTTGATCATACGTGCCAGCCGCCAGACCGGAAAATAGTTAAGCACGCCAACAATACCAAAAGTGAGGATCAGGAAAATACATTTTTCTGTGTTTATGATGCTCTTAACGGTCTTTATGCTTTTGTGACCAGCGACAAACATGTCATTTATGTAGACAAGGACCTTCTTTTTGAACCAGCTCCTCCCCAACTTCCCGCATAAACCAATATACTGTATGCTGCATACGGTAGAATGCATATAATATTCATACTTGTACTATTCATTTATTCATTCTTTGAAATATTTTCAAAATGCCTCCGAAAAAACGGTCAAAGATCTCTGCATCAGCATCAACTTCGTCTTCACCTTCTCCGTCATCAACTTCAACAACACCTATCTTGTCCTCCTCATCCCCAAAAAATCGTAAACTTGTTATTGAATCTGAAACTTCGTTGTTTCCATTTACTGATTGGCAAGTTGGATTGGTTCGAAAATTTGCAACTAGTTTACCTAATAATGTTGAAATGTATCAAGCTTTTTCATTAGCCTATGCTCACACATTTTTCCTTACCATGTCTGCTTTGAAAAATAGAGTTGGAGACAAATTCATAAGGCATGTATTTACATCTAGCATTTTTCAAGCTGTGCAAAGCATAAAATCGGAAAACACTTTTGGACCTTTGCTATCACTCAGACCACAGTGGTCTGATTATCTTGCACTTAATGCTGATAATCCAGTACCCAAACGCTTTTATAGTAATTGGGAAAAGAGAGAAATTAATTATGAGATATGGTCAAAAATGCCTCCAACGGAACAGCACAAAGCAAAGCGCATTAGACTTGTATATGATAGCACGCGAGGTATTGTTCTTGTTGATTGTGACGGAAATTGTTTGTTTGTTACGTTTTTGCATTTAACAACAAGTTTAGATGATGTACCTATAGAACCTATGATTAAACATCAATTAAAAAGTTTATCAGATTTTCAAGAAACTATGCCTTCACTGTCAAATTTACCAATTGTCTGGAAACACACTGGTAATAATGAGTGCTCAGAATATTTAACTTTTGAGGGTCTGGAAATGAATGTAGCTATTTGCACATGCTATGTAAATTTTATGCGCATAGGAGCTACTATTCTTCCAAAGCCTCACCCATGGCATCACATAGGATTTGCTCACACGTGTAAACTTAAACTAGACAATTGCTCAAATTTTTATATTTATAAGCGTTTCAATACCAAAAAAAAAATAAAAAAACAAAAAAATGCCTTAAAAACATTTGAGGATTTTAGGGATGGTGTTGATGATTTTGGACCTTCTGTACCATTAAACCCCGCGACTACATATGTTGCTTGTTTTGAAAACTTGTACGATTTTTTTTTTTTTTTTTTTTTTTAAAAATTTGAATTTGGTAATATTTGACCAAGTTATGCCCAAAAAACTTTTTTGCGAAAGTGTCCCTCCATGATCACAGTTCAGTTCACACCGGCATCGAAACGCAAGACCAAGTACTTGCCACTTTTTCAAAATTTAGATAATAATAAATTTATTTGTCAGGAATTTTGTCTTCAAATTTGATCGACCTTGCCCACCAAAGCTTTTCGCCGCACCAAGCCAGACAACCTTTGGTTTCACAGCTTTGAAGCAAAAATCTACTTTTGGTGAAAAAGGAAACAATCTTTTTAGCCTGGAGCCAATTCCGAGCTAGCGGTGTTTGAGAGTCCGATCGTGACAGTGCATCGGAGCGACTGCTCTCGGCCTCCAAGCCTTCTGCCGCCACCGACTGCGACTGCCCAAGAGCCTGCAGCTGGCCAAGCATCCCAACAGCTGGTGCTGGAGGAAGAGGAGGGGGGAGAACAAGTCCAAGCCGATGAAGAAGCTGCTCATCTACTCCTCGCACTGCACAGCCCGCAGCTGCGTGCTGTCCCACCTGCTCCTGCCGCTCAGCTTCCCACTCAGCCCCAGCTGGCTAATCAAGGTCACTTTTTTTAGGGAAGCCGTCCCAGCCTCCATCACAAAATGTCGGCGCTGCAGGCCCACTGGAAGCTGTTGACGCTGCCCCCCTGCGAGCTCCCAATGCTGGCCGGCTGGAGGTTGTCGCCGTTGCCCCTCTGCAAGCTCCCGATGCTGGCCCAGAACTGGGGGAGGAGGAGAGTGTGGACGTTACCGGCCTTGCTTCTATCGTCCAACAAGTCAACTCTGCTTTTGAAGTATCAATCTTGGAATAAGCATTTACTCGACTCTTTTTATAATTTAATAGAGTACAAATTATTAAGGCTTGCTTTTTGGTTGAATCGAAAATATTAAGTCATTACGCTTTCTAGTTTTCTCTAAAAACATTTTTGAAGGCTAGTGGTGCAGAGGCGGATGAGACCAGTGCTGAACCCAGCCAAGAAGCCGACTCAATTGATCAGGTCCTAGCTGAAGTTGATGGAGGTGACGAGCCAGCCCCTGCACCAGGGGCCCAACAGCGACCTCTACAAACGCCAACAGCTCCACATCATCTTTGCAACCGGCCTTTGATACCCCCTCATCGTTTAGGCGGCCATGGTGCCTCCTCTACTGATGTTCGAAGAGCCATTGTGAAGGGCAAAATAAAAAAGCCCTGGAAGCCATAATGCATTGCTGTCGTGCTTTCCAGTTGTTTCTGTTCAGTTTGTGAGAGAGAGAGACGAAAGACGACAACCAGACCATCTATCAACCGCACACAATGAAACAATGGGCTGATCTCTGCATGCGACCAAGCACTATGCACCTGATTGAAGAGGGGATTTAGGCTGGGTAAAGGAGGACGCAAGCGGGGGGCTGGGAAAGGGTTGTGTGTACTGTGCCAACGCAATCAATCATCCGCCGCTAATTTACGACTTTGCGACCCAGTTTTGCCTGGCTTCCCTGCTGCAACAGACATCCAGCCGCCCCACTTGTTTACACATTACAGTAGTAATTTACGAGGCCCTAAATTATGGGCGCTAATTTAGGGGGCCTTGGCCAGTGCCGCCCTGCTTCCATCTGCCGGCCGCTTTTATTGCTCCAGACACCCTCGCAACAGACGCTCACCGCTATGCCTGTTTGCACCTAATTTACAACACACTGCAGACCTCTCTCCAGACGAAGATGCCTGGAGCCAAAACATGCCATATTTTCAGAGGCCAAGTGAGTTTGTTGGTGCAGAACCTTTGTGCTTTGAGGGGGGATTAAGTTTTGCGTTTACTCTCTTTCTATCACTCTTTCGCCACTGCCCGCAAAGGGATTTGCTTCACCAAGCACCTTGAGGTTTCACCCAAGTTTACTTTAGGCTCTTGAAGATCACTCGGCCCAATCCTTCTTCGCACACCAAATCCTTGAATGGCTTACGGCTAAACTGCTTACAAACGGCCAAGAGTATTTGCTCTTTAGCTCGCTCACTTTGTTTTCCAAGTAGGCCTATAAACGGCGCGAAGGCACCCCCTTTGAGGGCACAAGAGCCGCAATTGGCTATTGCTACACCCGCCCAACTCCAAAAGGGGGCCCTCCTTTTCAAAAGACCTTTTTCAAATCCGGCCCCTTTAGTCGGCAAAGTTTCTTTATGATACTTGTCGGCATCGGCTTTTCTCGCTTTTTGCCACCACCTTTTTGTCTCCCAAGAAGCCCAACTGTGCACACCCCCCTCTAACCAAGCCGGTTATGATTCACATTCTTCATTTAAAGGAGCAGTTTGCTTGCAGACTCGATCCTTCCAGGACTTTATCCTTTTTACAATGCAATGCGATGGGCTGAGCCTTTCAATCGACTAGGAACTGAAAGTTCCCGCGGAGGAGGTGCAGACGATGCAAGGCGACAAACCCAGGCCCTCCTCTGCTAAGCCAGCCGGCAGACCAGCAAGAACATGCTTCCCACTGTCTTTTTACGAAGAATGACATTTCTATGCATTTCCATCTATTTGCTCGGATTTTTGCTGTCAAAACTCAATATGAATAATAAAAGAATGAAATAAAAATGACTAATAAATAAAAATTGCAAAAAAGAGCAATAGGTATCCGCCAAGCCTGGTTAGGTCTTAACTGGGGGGCCTTGAGGAGGCTCTTATTGATTGAAAAGAGAGCGGCCTGAGGCGCGCTCTCTAGACCAGTAGGCTAGGCGGGATACCGGCTCACTAGGCCCTTTTGGTCCTACTCTATCCTCCCCTCCGTCTCTTCCCTTCGCCCCCCTCCCTCTCTCCCCTCAGCGCCTCCGCCGAAATGTGCAAGGCCCTCAAATCCAAGCCTGTGAGGATTTATCTGCTTCTTAAGAGCCTTTCAACAGCCGCCTGCCCCAATTTTGCTCTTGGATTCAATTTTACAAATCATGCTCTATATCTGTGATTGGCAGCGCTCTCCTTTCCTCCAAACATTCTCCTCCCCTCCTCTCCCCTCCTCTTCCCCTCCTCCTCCCCTCCTCTTCCCCTCCTCCTCCACTCTACCCTCTCCCCTCAGCGCCACCACCGAAATGCGCAAGGCCCTCAAAGCCAAGCCTGTGATGATATATCCGCTTCTTAAGTGCCATTCAACAGCTGCCTGCCCTAATCTTGCTCTTAGGCGAATTGTGTAAAGTCAAATTGTCAAAGTGTCAAAGTGCTGCGACTGATACGAGTAGGCTTAGCACGTAACTGTTTTTATCACCCATACGTCAATAGCAATAGAAAGCGAACCGACATTTGCGACAATAAAGGGGACAAGCCTTGGCAAAGAAGAAAAAGAGAAAGCCTCGGAAAAAACAAAGCGGAAATATCGCCGAGTAGCCGACTTGATTTTGCCTTCTCCTCCTCCTCCTCCTCCTCCTCCTCCTCCTCCCCTGGAAAAAAGAACCGGCGAGAAAATTAGTGACCTAGGCAGGGGGGGCGCTTTCGCTCTGGACCAAGCTGAGGCAGGTCCCTCCCTCCCTCCCCCATTCCTCTATTAATAATTGAATAATTGATCAATAATTAATCGAAAAAATATTTCCAAACAAATAAAATCTAAATTTAAAAATAAAGAAAGAAGAAGGGTGAGTGAGGGAGAGGGGAAAACGAGAGAAGAGGGGGAGAAAAAGGGGGAAAGGGGGGAAATAATGGAGGAGAAACGAGGCAATGCAACAAGAGACAGGGGGCTCGCGCGGAGGGAGAAAAATATGGGGGAGGGAGGCTGCCTCTCTCCCTCCCCCCTGCCTAGGTCACTAATTTCTCGCGGTCTTTTTTCCAGGGGAGGAGGAGAGGAGGAGAGGAGGAGGAGCGGCGACTGGAGAGGCAAATTCAAGTCGGCTACTCGGCGATATTTCCGCTTTGTTTTTTCCGAGGCTTCTCTCTTCTTTTCTCTCTTTGCCAAGGCTTGTCCCCTTTATTGTCGCAATGTCGGTTCGCTTTCTATTGCTATTGACGTTGGGGATGAAAAACAGTTACGTGCTAAGCTACTGTATCAGTCGCAGCACTTTGACACTTTGACAATTTGACTTTGACACAATTCGTCTCAGAGAAGATTATGGCAGGCGAATGTTGAACTGTACTAAAGAACCGGATAAATCATCACAGGCTTGGTTTTGAGGGCCTTGCGCATTTCGGCGGCGGAGGCGCTGAGGGGAGGGGCATAGTGGAGGAGGAGGGGGAAGAGGAGCGGAGGAGGAGGGCAAGAGGAGGGGAGGAGGAGGGGAGGAGGAGGGGGAGGAAAATGTTTGGAGGGGGAGGAGAGCACTGCCAATCACAGAAATAGAGCATGATTTGTAAAACTTGAATCCAAGAGCAAAATTGGGGCAGGCGGCTGTTGAATGGCTTTAAGAAACGGATAAATTATCACAGGCTTGGCTTTGAGGGCCTTGCGCATTTCGGCGGCGGAGGCGCTGAGGGGAGGCGCTGAGGGGAGGGGGCGAGGGAAAAGAGGGAGCAGAGGATAGAGTAGGACCAAAAAGGCCTAGTGGTCCGGTATCCCGCCTAGCCTACTGGTCTAGAGAGCGCGCCTCAGGCCGCTCTCTTTTCAATCAATAAGAGGGGGTCTCAAGGCCCCCCAGTACAAGACCTAACCAGGCTTGGCGGATACCTATTGCTCTTTTTTGCAATATTTATTAGTCATTTTTATTTCATTCTTTTATTATTCATATTGAGTTTTGACAGCAAAAATCCGAGCAAATAGATGGAAATGCATGAAATGTCATTCGTAAAAAGACAGTGGGAAGAATGTTCTTGTCAGTCTGCCGGTTGGCTTAGCAGAGGAGGAGGGTCTGGGTTTATCGCCTTGCATCGTCAGCACCTCCTCAGCGGGACCTTTCAGTTCCTAATCGAATGAAAGGTGCAGCCCATCGCATTGCATTGAAAAAGGATAAAGTCCTGGAAGGATCGAGTCCGCAAGCACACAGGTCCTGTAAATGAAGAATGTGAATTATAACCGGCTTGGTTAGAGGAGGGTTTGCGCAGTTGAGCTTCTTGGGAGAGAAAAAGGCGGTGCAAAAGCGAGAAAAGCCGATGCCGACAAGTATCATAAAGAAACTTTGCCGACTAAAGGGGCAGGATTTAAAAAAGGTCTTTTGAAAAGGAGGGCCCCCTTTTGGAGTTGGGCGGGTGTAGCAATAGCCAAGTGCGGCTCTTGTGCCCTCAAAGGGGGCGCCTTCGCGCCGTTTATAGGCCTACTTGGAAAACAAAGCGAGCGAGCTAAAGAGCAAATAGTCTTGGCCGTTTGTAAGCAGTTTAGCCATAAGCCATTCAAGGATTTGGTGTGCGCAGAAGGATTGGGCCGCGAGATTTTCAAGAGCCTAAAGTAAACTTGGGTGAAACCTCAAGGTGCTTGGTGAAGCAAATCCCTTTGTGGGCTATGGCGAAAGGGTGATAGAAAGAGAGTAAACGCAAAACTTAAGCCCCTCCCTCAAAGCACAAAGGTTCCGCACCAACAACAAACTCTCTTGGCCTCTGAAAATATGGCTTGTTTTGGCTCTTCGTCTGGAGAGAGGTCTGCAGTGAGTTGTAAATTAGGTGCAAACAGGCGTAGCGGTGAGCGTCTGTTGCGAGGGTGTCTGGAGCAATAAAAGCGGCCGGCAGACGGAAGCAGGGCGGCACTGGCCAAGGCCCCCCTAAATTAGCGCCCGTAATTTAGGGCCTCGTAAATTACTACTGTAATGTGTAAACAAGTGGGGCGGCTGGATGTCTGTTGCAGCAGGGAAGCCAGGCAAAACTGGGTCGCAAAGTCGTAAATTAGCGGCGGATGATTGATTGCGTTGGCACAGTACACACAACCCTTTCCCAGCCCCCCGCTTGCGTCCTCCTTTACCCAGCCTAAATCCCCTCTTCAATCAGGTGCATAGTGCTTGGTCACATGCAGAGATCAGCCCATTGTTTCATTGTGTGCGGTTGATAGATGGTCTGGTTGTCGTCTTTCGTTTCTCTCTCTCGCCCACAAACTGAACAGAAACAACTGAAAGCACGGCAGCAATGCATTATGGCTTCCAGGGCTTTTTTATTTTACCCTTCGCAATGGCTCTTCGAACATCAGTAGAGGAGGCACCACGGCCGCCTAAACGATGAGGGGGTATCAAAGGGCGGTTGCGAAGATGATGAGGAGCAGTTGGAGTTTGTAGAGGTCGCTCTCGGGCCCCCGGTGCAGGAGCTGGCTCGTCACCTCCATCGACTTCAGCTAGGACTTGCTCGATTGAGTCGGTGTCTTGGCTGGGTGGAGCCGCACTGGTCTCATCCTCCTCTGTGCCACTAGCCTTCAAAAAAGTTTTCATAGAAAACTAAAAAGTGAAATGATTTCATATTTTCGATTCTAGCAAAAAGCAAGCCTTAATAATTTGTACTCTATTAAATTATAAAAAGAATCGAGTAAATGCTTATTCCAAGATTGATACTTCAAAGGCAGAGTTGACTTGTTGGACGATAGAAGCAAGGCCGGTTACGTCCACACTCTCCTCCTCCCCCTGTTCTGAACCAGCATCGGGAGCTTGTAGGGGGGCAGCGTCGGGAGCTTGCAGAGGGGCAGCGGCGACAGCCTCCAGTGGGCCAGCATCGGGAGCTCGCAGGGGGACAGCGTCGGGAGCTTGCAGAGGGGCAACGGCGACAGCCTCCAGCGGGGCAGCATCGGGAGCTCGCAGGGGCGCAGCGTCGACAGCTTGCAGTGGTTCTGCAAAGCCAGCTGTTTGTGATGGCAGCTTGGGGCAGCTTCCCAATTTAAAAAAGTGACCTTGATTAGCCAGCTGGGGCTGAGGGGCAAGCTGCGGGGACTGCAGTGCGGGCAGTAGATGAGCAGCGCCTTCATCGGCTTCGACTTGTTCTCCCCCTCCTCTTCCTCCAGCACCAGCTGTTGGGACGCTTGGCCAGCTGCAGGTTCTTGGGCAGTCGCAGTCGGTGGCAGCAGCGGGCTTGGAGGTCGATAGCAGTCGGTTCGATGCACTGTCACGATCGGACTCTCAAAGACCGCCAGCTCGGAATTGGCTCCAGGCTAAAAAGATTGGTTCATTTATTACCAAAATTAGATTTTTGCTGCAAAGCTGTGAAACCAAAGGTTGTCTGTGTTGGCGAGGCGAAAAGCTTTGGTGGGCAAGGTCGATCAAATTTGAAGACAAAAGTCCTGACAAATAAATTTATTATTTTTTAAATTTTGAAAAATGGCAAGTACTTGGTCTTGCATTTCGGCGCCGGTGTGAGCTGGTTGAAAGTGGGGTAGATGTTGCACGAGGAGGAAAAGCTAGATGACGCGTCGTTGCCAGTCCTAGGTCTGTTCCAGACAGCGAAGCAGAGTCGGAAGAACTTGAAGTCGGATGGCGATTCAGGAAGTCGTGGCGTATCACGAGGCGCTGTCCGTCTCGCAGAGGCCGTAGCTGGTGTAGGGCAGAGACTGGGGTTGTAGGAGGCGGGCGAGGCACGGCGGGTGTCCAAGGCTCCTCTCCGACCCTCCTCCTCCTCGTGGATGTCCTCCTCCCGGGTCCGCTCGAATGTGGTCCAGTCGCGGGGAACACCCAGCCTTCCACTGTCAAAGTCCTGCGTCCAGCGCCTTCGCACCCTCCTTCGCACCTCTCCAAAGCTCCGACTGCTCTGTTCCACCTGTCAATTGATAAAATTTCAAAGGGCTTGAAAAATTTGAAGAATTGACACCAGACGACGAAGAAGTTGACGTGCTTGATCTTGACGGAGAAGGAAGCAGAAGCCGACAGTGACACAGCAGAGAATCGCTCCTCCTCCAACCAAGGCCAGGTCTCGTCCCCAGCCTCCTCCTTCTCCGTTCTCCTCTTCAGGCTCGTTATCAGCATCATGTACCTAAAATGTCTATTTTAATTGATAAACAACGAAATGTAAAATGAAATAAAAACAGGAAAGAAAAAGGAAGTAGTTGAATTTGTTGTAGTAGTGGTGAGCGTAGTTGTTGTTGTAGTAGTGGTGGGCGTAGTTGTTGTTGTTGTTGTAGTAGTGGTGGGCGTAGTTGTTGTTGTTGTAGTAGTGGTGGGCGTAGTTGTTGTTGTTGTTGTTGGTGTAGTAGTGGTGGGCGTTGTTGTTGTTGGTGTAGTAGTGGTGGGCGTTGTTGTTGGTGTAGTAGTGGTGGGCGTAGTTGTTGGTGTAGTAGTGGTGGACGTAGTTGTTGTTGTAGGTGTTGGTAGCAATACGTTGGGACGAGTTGCGTATTGCTGTCTTCGAGGACTTGGCCGGGATGAGCTGTGTCGACTGGGTGAGCGGCGACGGCTGGGAGACCGGCGCTTGCTGGAGGAGGAATGGGAAATGGGCGAATGACGCCTGCGGGAAGAGTGATGTTTGCTGGATGAGCGGTGAGATGATGGAGAGGGGCGCCGAATGGGAGAATGGCGAGAGGATGAAGGCCGGGAATTGCGACTGGACTCACGGCGCTGAGCAGTGTGCCTGCTGCGATCGTGGTTGGAGGAGGAGCGGTGGGATGAGGAGGAAGGGGTGCAGGGCTCCTTGGGGTGGGCACCACCAGGGTAGAGTACACGGCGGTGAGGAGTTGGTGAAGCCGTGGCACGCACAGTGTCCTCTTCTACTGGCACCTCTCGGAGGTCGCTGTCCTCAGGGGCATCGACGTCGATGTGGTCCCCGTTGATGGTCGGATTGGAGGAGTGGTGGGATTCGATGGCGGTGGCCGCGGAGTCGCTCTTCTGGGCGGGCGGGCAGTCCATGTCCATGTCCTCCACGTCCATGGATTTCTCCGTCACCACGCTGCGCGCGTCCTCAAATGTCTCCTCTTCCTCCACAGGTGTGGTGCCAGCAATACGTATTTTTTTGTCATCATTGTACTTCGTTCAGTTACGTATTGCTCTACTATAAGGATGGTTTGATAGTCCTCCTTTGTGATATCTTCAAGAGTTATCTTTGGGAAGCCTTTACAGAGTAAGAGTTGAGCCCCTTTCTTTGGCTAGATTTCTTTTAGTTTAGAATTTATCCTGCATTTGATCATAGTAGAAGATTATTTTTTGGGGGGTGGATTAAATAATCTGGCATTTGAGATAAGGTTTAAAGCTTCATATCTACCAGACTGAGTTGCACCTACTATGAGGGCATGGTTAGGGAGATTTAGTCTGGTATCAAAGTCAACTATTGCTTTAGGCTCCATCATAAATCTTGTTGGTGGGGGCTAGTTCTATTTGAAAGGTAAGGAAGTTATAAAATAAAGGAGATTCCTAAGCTCAACGAGGAGGATATAAAACAGCTTATTGAGCAGGAATCTCGTGACCTAGAGATTACAAAGTCACTCCTCAATCTTCTTTACAACATTATTGTTGTTGATTCTGTTCCACACACAGTGGTTCAAAGGCGTTACTTTGATTCCCATTCTGATTTAGTGAGTCAGCTACTAGATAAGAAAGTCAAAGTTTACTTAAAGAGAAAGTTGCTACTTGGAGATATATCCCTTGTCATACACATAGCAGCATCATGTCCTTCTGTCGCTGGGTTGTAGTTGCCGAGGATTGTTGGGAAGACCTGAAAGACAAAATTCAGCCAGTACAGTCAGACACCGCTCAGACACAAACTTCAACAAAGGACACGTCTGTACAAACCTCCACTTCTGGGGTGGACACATCTACACAAACCCCCACCTCTGAGGTGGTGGACACATCTGCACAAACTGTTATTCCTGCTACAAGATCAGTGCAAACCCAAGAGACACAACCCACCACCCCAGAGCACCCTACCTTTTCAGTAGGAGATCACCCTACCTTTTCAGGAGGAGATCAACCTACCTTTTCAGGAGGAGAGCACCCTACCTTTTCAGTAGGAGAGCACTCGGAGCACCCTACTCCAGAGCACACTACTCCAGAGCACCCTACCTTTTCAGGAGCACCCACCTCTAGTACTCCCGTATCAAGAGAGCATCAACCGATTCTTGACCTTAATGAATCAACTATTGGTCCAGCTGTTTCGGATGTTGTTTCTGAGAAGCAGCCTACCCAGGAGACTCAAGAGAGTTTCTATGAAGGGGACGAGAAGTGGTTATCATATTTGTCCCCCTCACTTCAAAGCTGTGGAGCAAAACTACTTAAACAGCTTAGAGAGACGGGGGAATTTGAAATAATGTCAAATGAGTTGGGTACTATAAAAATAAACGGAAAGGAAACCTCTGCTATGTTCTATGATTTACTCATGAGTGCATGTATACCCTATTCTAAACCAGATATTCCAATAGACCTTCAGCAATGGCTTCAGTCGAAGGGGATAGTCAAGTTTCGGAATCCCCGAGTCAAGCAACGTCCCCCATGGAAAGCGATGTATCACTTGCCAAGATTTACTACGGGGACAAAGGAGGGGGCTATGGGGGTCAAGATGCCCTCTACAAGCGAGCCAAGATAGAAGGTTTGAAAGTTACTCAAAAGGAAGTAAAAGAGTTTCTTAGGAAGCAAATACCTTACACAAAACTTCGACCTGCAAGGAGAATTTACCCTCGAAATCATGTTGAATCAAATTTTGTCGGAGAATATCTTCAGATTGACTTGATGGATATGCAAATGGTGGCCTTTGACAATGATGGTTACAATTATGTTTTACTAGCATATGATACTTATTCTAAATTTGCTGCCGGCTACCCACTAAAACAGAAATGGGCTGAATTAGTCCTAGCTGCATTAGAGTATTTGATAGACCACCTCCCCTTTAATGTGAGTACAATATTTTGGGATCAGGAAAAGTCTTTTATGTCTACCGTGGTTCAGAATTGGCTTACAGAGAAAGGTATAGGGAACTATACTTCAACTTCTGATAAGAAAGTTCCTGGGGTTGAAAGACTTATAAGAACTATAAGACTATACTTGGCAAGATTTTGGGAGAGCAGTGGAAGCTGGCGATGGTTGGAAATGCTCCCCATTTTCTTGGAAAATTATAACATTCGAAAACATAGTACTACGAAACTACGCCCCCTGGAAATCATAAATGATCCTCTTGTGATCCCAGAGAAGATTTCCCCCATACGTGGGGGGAAGATTTCTAAATCACTACCCCCTGTGGGTAGTTATGTTCGTGTTAGCCTTGACCGTATCCCTCATCTACAAAAGGAGTGGCGGGGAACATGGTCGGATGAGGTTTTCAAGGTTATCAAACATAAAAAAGGTACCCCTATCCCTTCCGGACTTGTTCAGGACATGACTGGAGCAGTTATCAGGGGAGCTTATTATCCACATCAATTACAGCAAGTAGATTTCGACCCCAGTGAAAAATATTATGATGAAATATTTAAAACCCGTACTAGAAATGGTGAAAAAGAATCTCTTGTGAATTTCTTTGGATGGCCCCCAAAATATAAAGAATGGATATCTAATGATTTGTTGGACCCTAGTGATCAAGTGTGATAGTTGTATTATATGTGTTAGTTTTATTGCTGATAAAACATGAAACATGAAACCAAAACATAATATAAAAACAGTACATGAAACAAAAGATGTGTAACACAGTACATGAAAACATAGTACACAGTACAGGTGTCATGGATAAAACATGGATAAAAAAAAATTCCGGTCCCTTACTCAACCATGGTTTCTGCCGATTTCTTTGGTCGTGAACAGTCAGATCGTGCTACACCATGTTTCCTCTCCGCTCGATCTCGCACAGCCCTCCCTCTGAGGGTTGGTCCCTCATGCTCCTCCCTTTCCTTGGTCATTTTCTCAAATTCTTCCCATTCTTGCAACAACTGTTCGGCAGTTAGGGTAACCTCCAGGTTTTCAATGATGTCGTCCGATATGAAGTCCTTTAGGTCGTCCTGAGCCATGAGGACGGCTTCGAAATTGTCATCCACAAACACAACATTGTCTCCATCGAAGACAGCAATGATGAAGTTTGCGTTTGTTGAAAGTTGGTTCATTATGTTTATCTATAACCCCTCCCTACGTGCATTGGCTAAGTTCTCTCTTAATTCATTTTGGGGGTTCCTAGGTGCAAGGAATGATCATGATATCACTGAGATTATTGACACTTATGAACGCTTTCTTGAAATTGAAAATGACCCCAACTTAAAAGTGAAATCTGTTTGTATTTCTGAGGATGAGAATCATATAATGGTCACCTATGCCCCTAAAACTGAAACTTCTGGTAGAAAACAGAATGTTGTCCTTGCTGCCCTCACCACTGCCTATGCCCGTATTCGTTTATATAAGGTTTTAGACCCCTATGCCCCCTATGTTGTTTACTTTGATACTGATTCCGTTATCCTCTATTTACCCCCAAATGTCCATCCCCCCTCCTCCTCCCAAACCTTTGGAGAACTCAAGGACGAGATTGCCTATGATCATGGACCCTCTGCCACTATCACAAACTACTCAAGCCTCGGCCCCAAAAGCTACGAATACGAGTTAGGAGTTTGTTTACATTTCTGTTTACATTTTTCTGTTTTTCAGAGTTTGGCGGGACGGTAAGAAAGTGCAGGAAGTGACCAAGCTCAAAGGGATTCATAAAACCAGCAACACTAATATTACTGGTGTTAAGATGCGTGAAATGGTTGAAACGAACCCAACAGAGCCAACGCTTGTTTCCCAGTTCCAAATAAGGAGAGACTTTAGAGTCGGTAAAGTCTGGAGTAGTGAAATGATGAAACATATTCGTTTCAACTCCAACAAGCGCTGGATCCCACAGCCTACTGATAAGAACTGGACAAGTTTACCCTATGGATGGCAGTGATTTTTCCCCAATTTTTCCCCCGCGGGCGCGTACCTGAATATTGTTGATAAAAAATGATTTGTAGATTATCAAAATGCCAATTAGGTGGGAGACGTGTATAAAGCGATGGAAGGAGTTTACCATTTCCCAACAGCAAGCGACCGAGGCACTTCAACGAGATCTGGACAAAAATTTCTTATGGCCATCAGTGGAACAATGTTTTGACTCTGAGAAAGCAAGATATAACCATCGACACACACAATTCTATAAAATTTGGCCGGTGAACAGGAAGAATCGAGAAATACATAGTGGAACGTCGGAATGTTTTTTCTTCTCACAGCGAACATTAGAATGGCTCATTGATGCCGGTGGACCAACCATAATCGGAATGTCAAAGATGGACGATTTCATAAAATATCGTGACATTGTAACCAAATATGAAAATGACAAGGAGCGGGAAGAGCATCTCTCTGCAATCCTCTGTTATAGATCAAGGATACAGAGAGATGGTTTTTTTAAACATGATATTCTTTCATTCCAACATGCTCCCCCAACAAAGGTTCTCTCTCTCTCTACTCTCTCGCTCTCTCTACTCCCCTCGCTCTATTTCAGAACAAGGTAGATTGGCTCGAGGCAAGCATCGTGGAATTGTTCATGGTCATGTACAAGGAGAACAGGAAGCGCCCTTATGAAGCCACAGAAGCAACCAAACCGGAGGAGGAGCATCCGGAGGAACAACCAAAGAAAATAACGACACGGTCCAGTGATAAGGAACCGGAAAATCACCCTATTCTTGAACCATCCCCTTTGAAGGGGACGTTCAAAATAGGGCGGGTAGTTTTAATCAAAGATAGTGATTCTGTGTTTATTTTACAGGATGATAAGGTGATTCTCTCCTTGTCAGTAGAACATCTCTCTAACCATTTGCCTTTTCCTCAGGAGGACTGGAATAATGCAATGCTCGCGTTACGTGTACCCCCTTCCGAAGTAGAATAGTAAACATTGACTCTTTGACTCAGTTATTGACTCAGTTATTGGCTCTTTGCCTCTCTCTCTTTTACCTCTCTTCTTTTACCTCTCACTCTATAATTCTCAGGTTACAGATATGCGGTACAGGGATTATGTTCGGACGCTGGACAGCGCAAAGCGAATGCATGGGAAGTTAAGGGAGGAAGTAGAACTAAATATATTGAAATCATGTCTTTTTTCCTTATATGATCAAACCAAAATCATAAAAGTATGGCTGATAAACCGAGATGAGCGAATAGAAACAGAGTCCATCCCCATGGAAGAAATTTACCTAAATGGGACAATCGTTGATTGGCTTCTTAACGGTGGTGACTTAAGTGAATATACCTCCTACAAGCAAGAAATAAATGGACCTTTTCAAATCAGCAAACTTACCCTGGTTTTTCCTCTATCTCTCTCTATCTCCCTAATTCTCATATATTCCAGGATGAGGCTAAAGAGGCTTTCGATAAAGTTAAGGAAATAACCAATGGGCTTTCAAATGAGCTCATGGATGATTGGGCTCTAGAAAAACAGGAAATTGGAGGCGCTGTAGTATGTCTTCATAAACACGAACATACAAGCAAGTCAGACCCACCACCACCATTCTCACCCTTTAAGATCAACTCCTTGGATGAACTCAAATTGGCTCTCAAGAAACAGAAGGGGGTCGGGGTTCATGTGGTGGACTATAACATATGGGAAAGTGATGTATTTCCGGTAATTTTTTCGGTTATTTTTTGGTTCTTTTAATAATATACTTTTTTCAGCCAATGCGGCGAGAGTTTTCGAAAGCGTACCGGGTAGAATATGGACTACGAAAAGTGAAGCCAACTTGTTCTCAGCCACAAAGCAGGAATCATATCCACACCCTCAAGTGCTACAACAGGAACACAGGCTTCGACGCTGATGAGACCATTGAAAATCATTCTTACATCCTTGTGACAGACTTAATTAATGTTATGTTTCTAATGGAGGGGGGGAAATATATGTTTCTCCCCTATGATTTTCTATATGAGTGGTACAAAACTTATTTTTGGTAGTAAACCTTTTTCTGCTCTGGATTTCTGGTTTACCACTGGTTTTACCACTCTACCTTTTACCTTTTTCCTTTTTCCTTGTTGTACAGAATATATTACAGAATGTTCCGGTTAGAGTCAGTGCTTAGGAAAGACCCTGTGGACTTGGTGGCTGAACAGCTCATTGCCTACGGATGTCCACTACCAACCGATCGAAAGGATGACTTTTTTGTTCTCCTTTGGACCCCTACGAACCCCTACAATGCCTTTGAGGCAAAAAACCGAATATTCTTAAACAGAACATGTATTGATGCTCTCCTTCATACCCTTCAAATCCAGATCCGTTCCTTTATACCTGAAGTGGAAGCTCGAAAAATAACGATCCTTCCACAGGTTTGTTCCTCCCTCTTTTTTTTTATCCACTAATCCATGTATTTTAGTATGATGTGGAACCGTTGGAATATGGGAAGAAAGGTAGCATTAATCTTGTTCACTTACCAGTGTATTCAGCCAAAATCAAGTTCACCCATGTGGGAACACCCTACAACTCGGACTGGAACACTCAACCGTTCAAGGTTCTCAGTTTCGAGGCTCACGTTCCTCCACGGCAGACAATAGAAGAGGTTACTTTCCTTATTTGACTCCCTTAAATCATATTTATTTTGCAGAGCCCGCTGCCCATAAACACACCAGTAGAACAGTTGATCCACTACTGGATTACAGTTCCAACATTCATACAATTGGAGAATAAATTGGATGAACAAGTATTTCATGTTCACGAAAATGACAAACCAATCCCCATTGACTATAGTGTTATCCATAATAGGAAATCTTTTGTTTTTATGAAGGACGGATGCCCCCTTTTCATTTTACCTGACAACGTTTTGCGTGAACTAGGAATGCAGCATAAGGAAAGTGAAGGAGAGTACCAACGCTGTTTCAACCCTATGCGAATGATTGATATCCTTACCCCTCGCGCGTCTTACTCCAATAATATTTTTGCTCACAACTGATAAATTTCAGACAAGCAAAAATGTCAAACTATGTGAAAGAGGAGATGTCGACTCTGAAGGAGCTGGCCAAACGGGGAAACCTGGAGGCACTGGCGGAAATGGAAAAGCGAGTAGTCAAGGAGCTTCGAAGCGGACTAAACGAAGAGCTAAACAAAAGTAAGACTAGGAAAAAGTTTTGGAAACTACTCAGAAAATGTTTCCTTACAGAGGCTTCAGGAGCGAAGGAGGGTACGATTACCTTTGATTTTGATGCCTTTCGTTTTATATTAGTAAATCC
>JASANA010003557.1:0-14799 GCA_030248095.1 Ptycholaimellus sp. GST1_10 | reverse complement strand
TTTGATCAGCAAAGAGGGGCTGAAAAAGAATAACAGCAAGCCTTGTAGATGGTATCGACGAGTTCAGGGTGCTCATCCTTGTGGGTCTTCAGCAGATGCGATCCCAGCTCCCTCACGTAGCCGCACACGCTCCACTCGCACTTGGCAGCATCGGGCAGCTCCCCGCCATTCTTGAGAGAAAGAAGAGGGAATTTGCAGTAGACTGAGCTTCGCTCCGCACCATTCTCTTTCTTACTCAAAGTCCCAGCCCAGCCCTTTGGCACCACATCCCAGGCTGGATGCGTACGCTTACGGCCCATATCTACACCCTATCACCCTATCTACAGGAGCTTTGTACAATGAGGCCAGCAGTCAAAGCCTACGCAATGCAATCGCACTCGAACTGCGCATTTCACTCTATCACTACTACTCTGCAGGCAAAGTAACCTTTCCCCAGGGTAACTTCAACTCCAGTTTAGCTTCGAACGGCATAAATTGCGGCTTCCATGTCAGTACAACAGCTGATAAGACTGTCAAAAGTTTCATCAGCCACCCAGACATTTCAGCCATCACAGCAAAAGAACAGTGAGTGAGCCTCTGAGGGCGCCAAAGGCATGAGAAGGACATGTAAGAAAGGCCCATAAAATCACAAAAGGTGTCTCTGGGAATCAAGGTTGCCTAAAGGCTTCCTTTTTGGAGCGTTCGCATGTTCCGAACGGCCCAGAGCTGGCGGGTATTGGCTGGGAGAGGCGGGAAAATGACCTTCTAGACATGCTATCCTTTCCCTGCAAGCCTTAGCCATCGTATCGTTTTGGAACTGCTTATTTTTAATTCTCTGCTTCATCGCCATCTTTTTCAGTCTCACTTCTCACATTGACCGATTCAGACCAATTTGACTCCGAGAAAAGTTTGATAAAAAGCAGGAAGGGAGGAGATCAAGTGAAGAGTCAGAGGAAGGCAAGCTGCAGGCACTCTAGCGCATGCTCATAGGCTGCTTCCTGGGTAACATGAATATAGTCGGGGCCTTTGAGGTGACAGACGGTGAGGGAGTGAGCGGAAAAACTGATCATTTTGTTGGCCTTGGTGTGGTGTCGCAGGAATACGCTGTATTCGCTTTGCAGCCGATCCCAGTAGGCCTGCAAGGATGGGAAAGGGATTGAAAGCAGAAAAGATCAGGTTGGAGGAACCTCAAGTAGGTAGGCGAGGGGATCCTTGGAGATGAGGAGGCGAGGCGTGGCGGCAACGATGAACACACGGTGGGCGTAGCAGTTGACCAGGTTCATTGCCAGCTTCACCTTCAATGTCTCTCATCCTATTCCAATGCCTGTATGCTCTGGCAAAATAGGCAAAAACCATCTCTTTTGCCCACTCAATGCCGTTCGGGTAGCCGGAGGTGACCATTTCTTTGCGGGGAAACAGGCTGTTTGAGCCGAGCTGCAGCACCACGCTGGAGATTTTCGCCAGGCCCACTTCCTTCGAATATCAGTTCGAACAGTTCCCTTATATAGCATCTGTTTGAGCCGAATTAAGTAAACCGAATCAATGTAGCTGAGAAGGGAGGCCAGGTGTCGGATCCCAGCTCCGCGCATGCTCAGAAGGATCCAGTGGCAGGGTGCATTGGCCAGTCCGTCTGGAACAACGTTGAAGAGCTGGCTATCCGAAATCAGCAACACCGACTCTGCCTCCCTGCATAGCATTGGGTGCAAGGGAGAAAGGGAGCAAAGGCCGATTGAAGGAACCGAGTGAAGAAAGAAAGCGGTTGAGAGTGACGGAGAACGGTCTTGTTTGGGTCATGGGCGATTTGGAAAGCCATTATCGCTCTTTGAGATGATGCGGGGGAGACGATTCCGTTGAGATGATGCGAGCTGCCTATATGCGTAGAAGATTTTTAGCGCAGTTTTAAAGACCATAGCCATTGGTCTCTATGGGAAATCAACGTCTCTGGGAATGAAGGCTACCAAAAGGCTTCCTTTTCGAAGCGTTTTCATGCCCATAACAGCCAAAAGTATGCCTCGTACCGCTTAAAAATAAATTTCTCAATCTCTGACCGTTTAAAAATAAATTTTTTTAAGAGCTCCCGCTTATTTTTAAACGGGAGCTGTAAATGAAATAGGCGTTATATTCGGCTTTTTTGACCCCTTGCCGGAAATCGATTAAAAATAACGTAAACAAAAAAAAGTGAAATATACGGCTATACGTCTATATATCACCGTCTATTTATATAGACGTGCCCATCATTGGGCCAGGCATCAGCTTGAAACTGTCCGGCTTGCAGGTGCAGCCTACAGGCGCATGCTTTTCTATCCAAAAGAATGAGCGTAAAGACTTCAGCAGCTGTTTTGCGATCACAATTTAATTGCTTCATTTTAATCACAAAATTAGTTTCAAAAAATATTTTTGTTAGGAAAGCTTTAAATTTTAATTTTTTTGAAGCTCGCGAACCATGCGCTGACAGAACTGGAAGAAAAGCGGTGAGTAGTAGAAGATGCGGGAGCATTCTGACCGTCCGAGCAGGTTGGTGATTGATTGAGACTGTCAAACCAGAAAGACTGTCAACATGGGCTGCTGCAAGATAGGACCTGAGACGCACAACCTAAGCCTGGTTTTTTGGTTCCAAGATAACATAACGTCTGTCAAAGGGAATGCTTTTGTTTGCCAATCCTTGTGCTTGTGAATGCCAAATTGGGCTGGCGCGAACGGAGCTTTAGCGGAGTGTCAGCGCCCAGCCCCTCTTTTCGACCCAGGTGTATGTTTTGAGGGTTATTGCCAGATCTTGAAACTGATAAGCGTTTTTCTCAACATTGCCTGCACCAATTGATGAGATTTTTGCAGCATTGGAAAGAACAACATCGAATTGTGGGGGGTACTCGCGAAAATTAGCAAAATATGGCTTCCTTTGCTTTGAAAATTTGCAAACAAAAGTGCCGCACGAACTCCTTCCCTTCCCTTCCCTTCCCTTCCCTTCTTCCCTTCTTCCCTTCCCTTCTTCGCATCTACTCCATGAACGGGTGTAGGTATTCATTTCGTCCCCCAGCCCCTTCCCTCGGGTCTTCAACTGCGCAGATTTGTGCGTTAAAAATAGACTAATTCCCAGCTAAATCCATGCGCCCCTGTGGTGTAGTGGTAAGATGATTAACTTTTCGCTGAGCCTATTGGGTTCTAAATTTTTCACTTTATTAACAATTCTTTTATTTTTACTAGCAAATATTTTGTTTTTGTTAATAATTATTTTTTATAATATAATATAATTTTTTTATTTTATTTCTTGTATGCTTAAAGTTGAGGAAATATCTGGTACCATTGGCAAGCCAAGAGTAAAACTCTTTTCTCCCAAAAATTGACTGCCCCGAGTACAAAGCCAACGAAATTGATCTACTACTAATGGAATATTTTTGAATGCTTTTAAAGTTGAGGAAATAACTGGTACCATCGGCAAGCCGAAATAGAGCTCTTTTCTCCTGAAAAAATCGATTGCCCCGAGTGTAAAGCCAAAGAAATTGCCCTATTACCAGTGAAATCTGCTGTGTCACCTGCATTTTGTTTGAGCGCGCATGAAAAGAGCCCTGGAACTGCGCGCGAAAACAAAATGCAAATGCCCCACAAGCAGATTTCACTAGTAATAGGGCAATTTCTTTGGCTTTACACTCGGGGCAATCGATTTTTTCAGGAGAAAAGAGCTCTATTTCGGCTTGCCGATGGTACCAGTTATAATTATTATAAGCTAGCATAGTATTTTATAAATAAAGATTTTGGGAAATGAAATTTTGATTTTGAAGTCCAATATTTCCAGTCGACTAGTTTCATATAATTTCAAAAATTTAATGCGTGTTTGATTCACTAGTTTTCAATATGTAGACCTGGGAACCAGGTTGGCGTTGTTGGTTGGCCAGTGTCTCGAAGAGAAGTAATTTTCATGCTCCCCTATTAACCCTGTTCCAGCATGTTCCTTTGGTCTGAAGCGCAAAGTCTAGATTAAAAAGTTTCGTGAGCGCTGCTTGGGGCCTTGATATTAAAAAGTGATGAACAATGAAGAAGGTCACGTGAGGAACAATGAAGAAGGTCACGCCAATTAAGACTTGGCCCTGGGGCCAAAGCCTTCAAAGTCTCAAAGTGATCAAAAGCCCATGCCTGTGCGGACTCAGGAGTCCTTAGTACCAGATCATGGTTCAGTTGTAAAGTGGTGGAGGGGTCTGGCCTACCAAGGCCAGACCTCCTCAGTGTTGTGTTGATAGAATGTAAGGTGATGGTGCTACCCTTCCTCTACTGCTTCCTACTAGCTTCCGGCCTTCTTCCAGTTGTAATTGGCTACATCCGATAATAGCTTCTGCCCAACTCTGCTCCCACACTCTCAACGGAAATGGCTATCAAAAGGGAATCTCTACCAATGTGCTCCTGTGCAGCACATCCCTTTTTATGGTTGCAGACATGGAGTGGTTCATGAGTGGAAACACCCATGGCCACAAGACGATCTGCTGCCTCCCTTCCACCTTCTACTGCTAGCACCTCTACTCCATGCCCAGCTATGTTGCCGCCAAAGTCAACTACTCCTACAAGTAGCCTACCTTCACCCTGCACTTCTTCACTCCTCATTCCTTCTCAATTGCTCAGCCTTTCAGCAAGACGCGTTGAAAAAGGAAATGATGAATTCCAATCTAGCTCTCAGCTTGCTGATGAGTGAATTGAGAATTTATCAGCTCTTATTTTGCCCAACTTTCTGCCGCCTTTCTTATGATTGGCCAGCAGAAAGGAGGAAGAGACAAAGAGCAGCTGAGCTGAGCTCAGTCGGCAAAGTGAGGCGCTTCTGAGCCTGGGCCAACTAAACTTGGCCTTGTGTCTTGCTGCCGCTGCTTGCCAGGGCAAAGCTCCACTCCTCCAGCCCTCCCCAAACTCACCTCCCCGCCTGCCTTCAGTCCACTCTGACAGCCTCAAAGGCTTGCCAAAGTCAGCCATATTTGGCGACGGCAAACATCAGTTCAGACTTGATGTTTTAGAGATCAAAGTGAAAAGAGTTTTAGAGATCACCCAGCTGGCCAGGCATAGACCCATTCGAATTCTGTTCCGTCCTTCAACAGCTTGCACTTCAAAATTCCATCATATACTTTCCGATTCTATCCCATGCGCAAGTGTCATGATCTTACAACAACTGCAGCCACTTCTTCCGTGCCGCAAAGGACAGAGCGGTTGGTACCCTCCAGATTCCCTTCAATTTTTTCCAGCTCTCCCACAGCTGACACGTCCTGGCAGTCTCCAAGACCTTTGTAATTGCTAAAGTCACAGGAGCTCAAATCCCAGGCCTTACATTTGGGCAAGCCTGCGTCGTTATCCAAAACTATGCCTGGGGTAAATGAAAAGACGCTTGCTCGACACACATTGCAGCGAACACGTACATTCTGCCACCATGGCGCCCTGCGTTGATCTGACAATCAGGCAGCGCCTTTGCACTGTCTCTAGATAGCTTAGCTTCTAGAAAGACGATGACCTAGAAATTTCCGTGGCCCCTTGCAGGTAATTTCAAAGTAATTGGGGTACAAATTGATTAGTTTGTACTTGCTATCCCAGTTCTGCAACCACTTCTCAAAGCTCTACTTTCATTTTGATAGCCTAGGTGCAAATGACCGGGATTTGCTGCCTCATATGCGCCAGACAAAGACAGCCATCGCTGTTCTTGTCAAAGGCTATGATGCGTCCCATCCAGTCAACAATGCTGCGACGCCCATTCAGACACTGCAGCCAAGAGGTTGGGCAGAGGAGCAACTGGAAGGGTTTGCCTACCCTTACGGTTGCTGGTTTCTGGGCCCCACAGTTGCCGTGCGCGGCAGTCGGCATATCCGCCTTCGCGAAATCCAAGCGCTGTCCTGAACAGCCACTGTTGAGCTGGCCGCTTACTGAGCTCAGAAAAAAGCTGCTCAGAGTTTTGGGAAAAGGCCAAAAAAGGTTTCGGGTGGAAAATAACTGCGCTTGCACTGCGGCCAGCCGGTAAAATTGCCATCCTTGAAGGTGAGGTCCATCGTTTGGAAGCGCCAGGCAAGCGGATCATCGCTGGAGCGGAAGTGACAGGCCAGTCTCAGGGCGATCGGGTTGGCTGTAATAGGATTAAATGCTAAGCGGGCATTGTGTGTCATTATTACAGTTACGTCAGCCTAAGCATAAGGCTAAACCTAAGCGTAAGCATAGGGCTAAGCATAAGTCTAAGCCAGGCTAAGACATAAGGCTAAACTGAAAACTAATTCTATGTGCAGTGCAGCGATTCCATGACGCAGCGGCGGATGAACGATGCGTGCGGGACAACCAGTCTCCGCCTACGCTTCCCTTCCTTCACCCCTCCTCCCTCTCCTACTCACCGATTCCCCACTCTCATCTTCTTCTGTAGCCAAACTTGCTGAAGGAGAAAGAGTCGAATGTTTATGTTGCTCAGCAGTGCAATGAACAGCACAGCTTTTTGGTAGCAGTTGAGTGATTGTTGGATGCCCTTCCCATCGGCATGAACGGCGTCCCCACCGACTTCCTCAGCCTCAACGCCCACCTGGCCACGCTGCGCAACTCCAACGACATCGTCCGGACGACCGACCACCTAATCTTCAATCGCTATCCCTTCGGCCTCCCTCACCTCTCCTCCAACCTGCACCTTGTGTACAGAAGGAGGCAGAGTTGAAAGGCATCGGAAAAGCGAAACGCCTTCCTTTGTGACCCCCCACGGGGCAAAGAAGCAGGCTTTCGCCAATCCACCAGCTAGCGACTGCAAGGGCCAATCGCAACTGGATGCACGCAACAAAGCAAGGTGCCCTTTCGGTTCGACTGCTGCCTGTCTCCGACCAGCAGCCGTTCATGACCTGTCCTCTTCACATCTGGAGAGGGACAGCCTGCAAGTTTTCGGACGAAATGAAAAATCCGAAAACGCCTGCCGACAGCTGCTGCTGCTGCTGCCTGGCCACGAGCTGCATCCCCACTGCCAGCTCTACTGAGTTTCAGAACGAACATTCTTCTTTGCTGACCTGCGGGTGCAAAGTGAGAATTCCGTTCTGGCTCATCTGCCAATCTCAGAAAGCGATCGATGGCCTTCTGAGATTTCATTTCGGTGTCGACAGTACCACTTTCGACAATCTTCAATCCGGGCAGAAAAGGCTGCCACAGGCTACCCCAACCGAGCGGAGCCAAGCGGAGGAACAGCTGCCACTCAGCTCCTCCACACCCCTGCTTCCACTGGAGTCCTGCCTCCACCCGCGGAAATCCCTTGGTGAACATGCACTGGCCAGATTCTTCACCAGAACCTACGTTGCGACGGCATTAGGGAAGGACAAGGGAATCTCAGAGCTCTATCTCGACGGACATATCTCTGGGATCTTCGTACCAGTCTCGAGCAAACTGGCGCAAAGCAGAAGACGGGAAGCTTGTCAGCAGCTTAGAGAGAGAGAAGACTTCGTCATCGGTGATCATCAACCTCCAGAACCAGTTGAACAAGGCTCTCTGTCCTCATCTCTTCATCAGCCCATCCGTCAAGAGCCAACAAGCACCAGCTGCCTCCACTCCCTGGAGCAGCAAGCCCAGATCGGCAGCTGCTTATTCAAGGCCGCCCAAGACGAACGCCCTTTGCTAGGGCCTCTATTTCCGGCTATCTAGTTTACACCCTCTCTCTTCTTCCCCTAGCCCGCACACGCACCCCCCCCCTACCTCCGCCCCTCTCTCTCCTACCGCGCTGGCACTACCTGCCCTACCCCCTCCGTTCGGCGAGTGGAAGCGGAGGAACCCTTGCTAGCCGTTCAGACGACATTACACCCCCTTTCTTCACTCGCTCACCTCTCCCTCTTCGCTTTCACCTCTCTGCCCAGAACGACACTCTTTCTTATCACCCAACAATCCACTATCATTTCTCTACACCCCCCTTTAGGAGCCTTTAGCGTTTTGCGCTCCACTTATTTCTTTCCCGTTCTATCCCTCCCATTTTCATTCTCTGTACCTCCCTTTCTCCGTAAGTCAATTCTCCTCCCATTTCTCTTTCACACTCCCAGACACTTCTGACCGAGCCCCTTTTGTGGTTGTGTTGTTGTGGTTGTGGTGTTGGGGGGTTTGGTTGTGCCCTCCTCCCTTCCCCTTCCCCTTCCTCCTCTTCTCCCTTCCTCCTCTGCCTCCTTCCCCTTTTCCCGTCTTTGGCCGTTCTTGCCTCTTTGCGCTCTTTTTTTTCTCCTCCTTCTTCCTCCTTGCTCCCTTGGTGCTTTTCCGGGTTTGGTGCTTGCCCGCTGCGCGCTGTCCTGTCCCGTGCCTGGCCCCTCTCTTCTTCTCCCCCCGGTTTTCCTTCTTTCCGGCGGTCTTTGGATCCTTTTGTTCCTTCTTTAGCCTATTTTGAGCCTCCAGCGGCATAATTCTAACTTTTATCATAAAGATGAAATGAAATTTTAAGTGAAGGCACCTTTTTTTGATGGGTAAATTTTGGGAGGCTAAAAAAGCAACGATTTCTCATGTATGACAATGCAACAAATTACAAAAAATAATGTCAGATAAGTAAAATAACGTGGCATTCTTCCACCCAGCCTCCATCCTAAGCAATCAATTTGTACAAACAAGCTGGAATGGCTTGGCAAGCACGGCGGATCTGGTTCAGGCCCAGCTCGCCCCAGGCTTGCGTGAGTGGCTTCTTCAGACTGTCAATGTTGGTGTGGGCAGTCTTGCAGGCCCTGCTATCGTGGATGGACCAAATGCAGAAGTCCATTACACTGAGGTCTGGCTTGCAGGGAGCCCAGTCGGAGGGGCTGATGATGTCGATTCTGCTGGTGAAGAGCCAGCAGTGGCATGTTTCTGGATGATCTTGAAGACGGCCTGGTGGGAGATCCCTTTGTTGGGAAGACAGGCGCGGATCTGAGCATTCTTCATTCCATTTTGATGCATCAGAATGACTGCAGATTGTGTGGCATTTGAGAAGAGACATCGACTGGGAGCCATGCTGCTCCAAACTGAGGTCAGGAGAAGAACTCTCAGCCAACACAACGCTCAAAACCTCCAGCAAAATGAAAATAATCCATCCAAGTGCAAAATTTTCCATGCCCACAGAGTACATGTTTTTTAATAGCTGGCATTTCAAGACAGTATCAATTTAAGTCTTGCCGCTTTGCATGCGCTTAAAGCACACTTCAAAATAGGTTGTGTTAAACGGAGAGCTCATAAGGTTGCGTTGTGAGCTCTGGAGAGCAATTTGAGCAAGCGTAAACTGTTACGATGATTACCCTGTATGGCTTCAGCTTTTTCTCCCTATCAGTGATTTAGGATGTGGGCATGCAGAAGAATGCAATGGATAAAATTTTAGGCTGGAAGATTCACAGATTGAGGCCATTCTCACCTCCCTCTTGGCGGAGGAGAGTCTGGAAGAAGCTGAAGAGGACTGCGCTTTCCAATGGGCACATCTTCTCAAGAAGCTTCGGCTTGTGGAGCTGTTTCTCATCATCCGGTACTATTTTTTATTCCTCTCATCACCAAACACATCTCTACAGGCACCTTTCCCTCCGTACCGCCATCCGCATCGCCGAGGGCCTCGAGGAAGTGCGGCTGACGAGGAAGCTGAAGGGCGAGCTGGCCAAGGCACTCAAGGCCTGTCTAACCCTCTGCAAGGCCCTCGCTCCAAACTCTGTCATCGCTGCAGCGGCAGCCGAAGAACTTCTGCAAGACGTCAAGGAGGAAGCAGGAGCCCTTGACCCCCACACCATCACCAACGTCACCAAGGCCATCATCAAGTTCACCGAGTCCAAGGGTGAATCTGTCGCTGACCTCATCTCCAACCTCAGCAAACCCTTTCCATCTGCACTAACCATTTTCACTAACTTCTCCTATTTTCTCCACCCTTAATTTTTTCTCTTTTACTCTCCCTTAGGTCCCTCCAGTTTTTTTTCTTATTTTTTGGGGACCCCTTTTTTTGTTAAAACAAGTATATGGCGCAAAGCGCAATAGGTGACCGCGGAGCATCTTAACATGTAGCAAAATCATAAAATTAAGCAAAAGGAAAAGTCTGTGGTTTCTCAACCAAATTCAAAAGTAAACACATATTTAGAATCAGCAGTTATGAATTGTGAACAAAAAAACTCAAGTCTTGTGGGCAATTTTCAGCCATTCAACATGACAATTCTTGACTCAAAAGGAAAAGTCTGTGGTTTCTCAACCAAATTCAAAAGTAAGCACAGATTTAGAACCAGCATACATGAATTGTGAACAAAAAAACTCAAGTCTTGTGTGCAATTCTCAGCCGTTCAGATGCTACAGAGGAAATTGGTAATTTTCGGGAAAAACTTTTTCCTACTCAGGAAAGTAATGTTTCTAATGGTCCGGCACCAGCTCCACCCCCCCAGGATCCAAGCGGCACATTATAGCTTTCAGGAAAAAAAAAGTATGTCCAGATCCGTTGAGAATTCGCCCGTGCCCAGCACTTGCAGATATATATACATACATATATATATATGAGGGACAAAAGTTGAGTAACCTCTATAGACCGCGGAGCGGCCCCTTCGGCCGCTCCGCGGTCAAAAAAACCTTACCCCTACCCTAACCTACTTGGAGAAAAAATAAGGGGAAAAAAAGAAGAGGGAGAATGTGGATGTTTTTTGCAGGATGAGGCAGAGTCAAAGTGCTAGGGGTGATGGGGAGGGAGGGAGATGTGGGGAGGGAGGGCAGGGCAGGCGGGGGGAGGCCAGGGCAGGGCAGGGCAGGCACCGCTCCCTCAGTCCACTGGATGAATTTGCACCTGAGCATTTGTTCAGGGTTGTGAGTGCTCAGCGTTGGAGGTGGAGAAGAGGGCCCGTTGAGCAGCTGGACTTTAGCATTGCCATCACTGATGACCTTGAGGAGGAGCCAAACCATAGTCGCCAGGGTAAGCTGTAAGATATCCTGGAAGCAGCCTTTCGGCAAATGCTCCTTCATGCTCCACCCGAAGCCACTGTGCAAATGAAAGCGGCTCATCCACTGATGTGCAACTTTTGCTGCTCCACATTCCGATCAGGGGCAGCCAACTTTTCCTTCAACAACTTTGTGGAGTGCATTGCCAACATCATTCAGTCTGAGCCATCCATTCACATCACTGATATAGATTGGTCCATCATCTTTCATCTCCCATTCAAGGTAGGTGGTGGGCGCAAATGGAAAAGGCTAGGCACCCGCAATGTAGCCTAAACCTTTGACTGGGGGCAGTTTGTAAAGCGTAGCCTGTGGAATCCCAATGTCAGAGCCAATGATCCCTTTCCAAACCTGTGTCTGCTGAAGGCCGTGGCTGGGGGCATGTTTCGGATTCAGAACCCCGACTGACCCCCATCAACTGGCAGACCTGACAAAACTGGTGCCCATTCTGGAGCAGATGAATGCAGGGCTTTGTGTGTTTGAAGATGTGACGAAGCCCATCGTAGAGCTTCTGCCCCAGAATCCCCACCGCATCTATGTCTACCTTGCCTATGATAGGGCAGTAGAAGGGAAGGAGCCTAGCTTTCATGCTTTTGGCATATCCTCAATAACAGGGTTCTTATCCGTGAGGCAGGCCTGTGAAAAGTGCTGGACAACCAGCATGGCGAAGTGGGACCACCGCTGCACAATGGCCTCCTGCCCCCTTTGCCAGCATTTAGAATGCCAGAATCGCTCTTCTGAGCGGCTTTCAAAGCCCCATATCTGCCAGCACTGCAACTTTATCTTCTATTCCATGCCGTGATTGTTGGAGCACATGCCTACCTGCATGGATGTTAGGCTTTGTCCGATCTGCAAGTACTCTACAGCCCGGCTCGGCTAAAATTTGTCAAAATGTATTGAGTTGCTGTGAGCTTTTAAATAGTTGAAAGTTGTTCATACTTTAAGGAAACCTTGCCCTAATTCTCTAGTTTATGTCCTGAAAAGGAGAGGGCATCAAATGCAAATTTAGGCATTTTATGATTGATTGAGTGAAGAGAGCTAGAAAAATTATTGTTTAAAAATGGGCCAAGTAAATTGAAAGCGTTTGAAAATGGCAAAATAAATGTCTGTGGACCCCCCTAAAGCAAATTTTTCAGGGCTGTTCCAGGGGCAAAAATGTCCATATTTTTCGTTTCTGGGAAAATTTTTAATGTCACTTTCCTACTTTGGGCTCATTTTTCCAATAATTACAAAAATTATAAAAAAGAAAATTTTTTTTTTGCGAACCTATCAAATTTCATAACTAAAAAATATAAAGAAATGCAATAAATTTATATTGTTTTGAAAGAGCAAACTCTCACGATCCCACAAATGTCTTTAGAATTTTTATTGGTTAAGTTTGAGGCTAGTTATGGGCAAAAATGTAAAGGAATCTTAGCTACCAAACTGGCTGCAGCCTGTGCTAAATCTGAGCCTCTTTATCATTTTGGGCCATAACTTGCCTAATTTTATGGTTTAAAAGCTCATATTAAAACACAAAATATAAAATTGTTTCCTCTATTAATCAAGGAAACTAAAATCAAAAGCAAAATATCCAACAAACTGCTTGCCTTTGCATGTTCTTAGCAAAATATTTGATTTTTTCTTAAATCGCAATTTATCTAGCTCTCTTCACTCAATCAATCATAAAATGCCTAAATTTTCATTTGATGACCTCTCCTTTTCAGGCCATAAACTAGAGACTTAGGGCAAGGTTTCCTGAAAGTATGAACGACTTTCAACTATTTAAAAGCTCACAGCAACTCAATACATTTTGACAAATTTTAGCCGAGCCAGGCTGTATTGTGGGCAAGCACAATCACCAGTGCGGCTTGCCTTACTGCTGCACCTGTCAGCAAGCTCACAGCCCCTTTCAGCAGTGCTTCATTGCCAAAACTAAGCCCAAGCAGGAAGTAGGCCCTATTTTCTATGCACATATTGAGACCTAATTGGTGGACTAAATGGAGGCCCTGAGAAGGTGCATGGGCCCAAGTTTCCCCACATGCTCTGCAAAGGTGCCCATAAGGCCAACCTCCTTGTGTTCCAAGAGTCTGTTGATGAAGAAAATGATGCCTATGTCAACCGGGGCATTGATGCCCTTTCCAAATTCCTCGCCGACTGCATCTCCCCAATGAGCCCTTTCAAGAACAGGACCATTGTCTTCCACAATGGGGGGGGGGCAGTTTGACACCCATTTGATTTTGGCCGAAATGTGACGAATGAAGCTGACCCCTGCTAAGATGATAACTAGAGATCAGTGCATCATAGGCCTGATTCTCGCTCAGAACAAAATCCGATTCATTGATTCCCTACAATTTGTGCCTGGCACTCCGCTCAAGGCATTTCCGGCCATGTTTGGCTTTGAGGAGGAAAAGGGGGAATTTCCTTTCAAGCTCAACCAGCCCAAGTGGATCACCTTTGCCAAGTGCAAAACGGTGATCTACCAGAAGACCATTGATGGCCAGACTCACGTTTCCCCCCCCCCTTGCCTATTTTAGCCCTGAAACTAGAGGGCCCAAGGATTTGCGCAGTCTGAAGAAATGGCATGCTGCACAGTTGGCCAAGTTTGAGGCCAATGCCTTCCTCCGCTACTACCCTGAGAGGGAGCTTGAGGCCTATTGTCATCAAGATGTAAGGGTCCTCGGGCTAGGCATGGAGGCATTTCGGAGGGCCTTGCTGCAGCAGTATCCAGACATTGACACCTTTAGCTGCTACACTCTCCCCTCTCTCACCAACGCAATCTTTCGCCACTACTTCATGCCTGCTGACAGCATTGCCATCCTCCCTCCTATGGGCTATTCCCAAAATCAGTCGACTAAGGCTTTGAACTGGATCTACATCATGATTAAGCATTTGAAGCTGAAGGATGTGCGAACGGCCAGGCATGGGGGTGAAGTGCGAATAGGGGGCATCTATGTAGATGCCACTGGGGTTTCTAAGGAGACATGGCAGACCTTTGTCCTCCAGTTCCATGGCTGCTGGTTTCATGGCTGTACCAAGTGCGTTCCCCAGCAAACTGAGCAGATGAATGGGTGGCAACTGAGGACGAAGCAGCAGGATGCTCATCTTAAGAATCTGAGCACTAGCCCCAATTCCCCCTATGGCACTTTCCACTTGGTCATCAATAGGGAGTGCGAGTTCAACCATGCCATCAGCGCCAACTCCACCGTCTGCCAATTCTACCATGCCTACAACCATCATTTCTCCTGGGAGGCCCTGTGTCCTCACGATGCCTTCCGTGGTGGCAGATGTGCAGTGGCAAATTGAGCGCTACTTCAAGGACATCAAGAGGATCACCAGCCTCTCCCTCACCCGCGAACAGTTCAAGTCCAACCCAAGCCTCCGTGATGTTGCCAAGCTGGTGCTAAACAGCATCTGGGGCTACCTTGCCACCAGAATGGACCGCAACAAGACAGAAATCTGTGAAACCATGGCGCAATTCGCGGACATCGAAAATGACCCTGCCACCACTATCAGCCAAATCTCCATCATGGAAGATGCCAGCTCCATCATGGTAACTTACTGCCCCATCACTGAGGAGGCAGGGGCCAAGCAGAACGTCGTCCTTGCGGCCATGACCACTGCCTATGCTCGTCTAGCTCTACTGGCAGTGATGGAGAAGTACGAGCCCTACGTTGTCTATTGCGACACCGACTCTGTCAAGCTCCTTCTCCCTCCCTCCGTAACTGCCCCTGACACTACTGGGGCCTTTGGCTTTCTCAAGGATGAGATAGCCAGCAAGTTTGGAGCCAGCGCCTACATCAACAGCTTTGCAAGTCTTGGTCCAAAGTGCTACGAATATGAGTTATTCCTTTTCAATTGTTTCCTGACTGAGAGAGATTTGTGCAGTGTCTGGCATGATGGTGAGCAGATTGTGGCAATCACTCGCCTCAAGGGCATCTGGCAAACCCACATGTTCAAGGAGCAGTTTGA
>JASANA010003556.1:0-21563 GCA_030248095.1 Ptycholaimellus sp. GST1_10 | reverse complement strand
CTGCTCTACTTTTTTGAGCTAAGGTCTTATGATCATGAAACCTCGGATCTTATATATATGCGGAAAGACGGACGCAAAAAAATGGGATAACTGCTTAAGCTGGCCTTGGCCGCCCGCCGCTTTGGGCAGGGCGCCAGAGCTCCCTCCGGCCTCCGGGCACGGGTGCTACGGCCCCTACGCTTTCTACAGCCTCCAGCATGCTTCGCATGCTAGGCTAACTTACCGGGGCCTCCGCACCCATGCCCTCCGGCCTACCAGAGCTCTGAATGCCCTGCCCTCCGCGTCAGGCGGCCTGCGGCCACGCAAAAATGCCAAAACATGACAGAACATCAGATTCGATTGGTGCAGGCTGATGTGGGCAGAGTGCTATATTACTACATTCTTCTTCACCCTCCTTCCCACCTCTGAAGGTCACTCCACCTCTTCATGTTTTTCATCACCATTTTACTGGCATATATTTTGATTTTAAAAAAGTTTATCAATAGTTGAAAAATGTTTAGCAAGCTCTGACATTTGCTTATGATAAAAAGGCACAAAATCACGTATCAAACACGTCCAAAGTAATTACCACATGTTCAAAGCTTCAAACAGCAAAAAATGCAATAATTCACTTCAAAACTCAAATTTATAATCTTTTCTTATTTCCTATTTTAGCAAATAAAGTACACATACGATAAAACTTTACAAAACTCCAGGATACACTTTAAACTACCAGAAAGGCACCATGATAAATTTAAATTTTATTTTTATTTTTGGCGATTTGAACCTTTTTTACATTATGCAGTTTTATTTTATCCTGGTACCTTATGTTTTTCGATCGCAGGGGCGGAGCTACCTATGGGCATTTTAGGCGAATGCCCCCCAAGCCATTTCGAGGGGAGGGGGGCAACGCCCCCCCCCGAAATGTTTGAAAAAATTTTCACTATAGGCAAATTTTCACTCCGCGCAGTGTTAATAATTTTTTTCATTATATTTGCCAGTGTTTAAGTCTATGTCTACTTAATTGTTTTTTCCAAAATTAATCAAAATTTTGTTGTATGATTTTGTTGTATTGAAAACTCACAGTTGTATTGAAAACTCAACTCACAAACTCACTGAAAACTCAAGTAGACCCCAAAAATCTGCAAATTTCAAGAAGGTTTAAATTTTGTTTTAGGTGTAAAAGAGCAATTGCAATGCTAGTTATTTTCCATATTCCAAAGGAAGAGTGGAAATAATTTTTACCATTTTTCAGCATATCCAGTAATGTGCGTTTGAACAATTTTAAATATTTTGATAGTGGAAATTGAAGAGGTAAGTCTACTACGGATGGCTTGTGTAAAAATCTTGGTTTTATTTTTTATAGCTCAGCCAATGAGTAAGGTTAACTAATCGATAAAACTTTCGTTTTGGTTTATACGAAGTAGTCCAACGGAAAAATTCAAGTGTTCCATACCATCTTTTTCAATTAAGTTTCCAACATTTCTAATTCATTTTCAGAGATACATATATATCCTCCATTTTGTAAAAAACTGCTTTTGATTTAGCCCATGAAGCTAAATGCTGATCCACTATTCTTCTTGTGTTATGTTCCTTTGCCAATTGTTTATGCGATGTATTTAATGTATTTATATGTGCTGAAAGGCTTTGATTAAAATTAAACTTTTTGCAAGTAAAAAAACCAATTATACCACTGCCATGGTGGATACAAATACCATACCATACAAAATTGCGATCTATTGAAACGAAAAAGAAATCGGGTGCGTCACAAGCCATATTTCCATCACTCCAACAACAAATCAAGAGCACCAACTATATTTGGCTTCAGGTAAATCAGGATTAGCTGTTATTCTTGAACATATTTTAAAGTAACATTGTGAATTGACTGAGCATTTTACAAGATCAGCCGTAACATTGTGAATACCAGAATTGGAGAACATTGTTGTTTATTGCTGAGATATTTTAGTGAACTAGCAAACTTTGTAGAATTTTGAATGATAATATCAAAGAATTTGCTAAACTTATCTAATGTGCTAGGATTGAGTGGATTGGATATATTTGATGGTGAATTGGTCCACAAACATGATTTATTTTTAAAAGCGTTTGATAAAACGACCAAGCTGCATATAATTACTTGATAACTCAGAGTAAGTGAGTGCATGTTATGATTGGTTTCTGACTTAAAACCTGACAATAACTTATTCATTGACAATATCTTAACCTTCGATAGCAAATGATTGAATTAGTCTAAGTTTAGTGAACGTATAGTTTTTTTCAATATTATCGATTAAAAGAGCTATCTAATACAAGAAAAGCGGTGCTAATATTGACAAGATATTTTTGAATGTGGAACGGCCCCTTGTCAGCAGTGGTCTTCTTGCAGTAGTTTTTCTTGGTTCTGTAAGGTACTATTGGACACCATCACATCAACAGGTTGGTACATGTGTCACAGTTCCAGAAGATGCTACTACCTTCAAAACGACGGATGTGGATCTTAGGATCAAATTTTACAGTCCCTTTAAGGCTAGGCTGCTATAGTTTCAGCTTGAATACGAGGAGTACCAATGCTATGATTTGAAATAATTACGTCAAATCACGATATAATTTGTATATGGCGCGAAGTGCAATAGATGACCGCGGAGTACCTCCCATTTCACCTCGACATGCTTCAGTCCCCAAATATTAAGAAAATTACATAAATCTTTTGAAATGTGATGAGGCTGCGACATCGATGTTATGTTATGAGATGTTATGAGGCTGCGACATACATCGGCATATAATAAATATTCTTTCACAAATCCCTTTTAACAGCTTCAAGGTACCGCCTCAACAAACGTACCTGCCAAAATTGAGCTGATTTTATTGAAAAACCAGCGAGTAATGGATGTTCGAATTTTTGAACTGCCACCCAGGACCTGGCCTGGGGGCAGTACTAAGGATTCACCCCAAAAATGGGTGCGAGTCTATATATATATGTAAGCAAAGATTCCTTGGTGGTTTCTCAACCAAATTGGCTCATTTTTTCAGGAAATACCCAGCATGTTGGCCGCTCAAACATATGTTTTCGGACCTTGGCAAAAATTAGTGGAACTGTGACAATTGAAATTTCTCCGTTTTTTCAGGTGCCGATTTCATTAATTTTTGCCAAATATTTGAAATGTTTTGGATTTTTAGACCATATACAAGCAAATGGGCATCGAATTCGTAATCTGTGCCCAAAATTACCTATATGGTGCCATTTTTGAACTGCCGCCCAGGACCTGGCCTGGGGGCAGTACTAAGGATTCACCCCAAAAAATCCCTAAGTCCCAGACCCCGTTTTTTAAGAAACATCATTATACTGGGTAGTCTTATTGGATCAGATCAATAGGTGGTCTACGTATGCATGATATATGGATTCAGATTATTACCTACCTATTAGAGAGAGTTTGTTTAGACCATAATACAAGGGGCGGCAGTTCATATCATGGGTTCAGCCACTTTGTGCAAATGAACCCCATGTTATACTAGTTGAAACATCGATATTTTGGATTTTTGCCCATAAATCAATAAATAATCAATTTTCTTAAAATTCTTTTTCTCAACTTCAAGATGTCATCATGACAGACGTACAAGCCAAAATTCAACTGATTTCATTGAAAAACACTGGATTTATGGATGTTTTAATTTTTGAAACATCAAGATTTTAGGTTTTTGTTCATAAATCGGGAAATAATAAAAATGCAGTTCCTTAAAGCAGTTTCAAGATATCACCACGACAGGGGTATATGCCAAAACTCAACTGATTTTATTGAAAAAACATGGGTTTATGCATGTTCAAATTTTTGAAACATCAAGATTTTGGTTTTTTGACTATAAATCAAGAAATAATAAATATTTCAAAAATTCCTTTTGCCAGCTTCGAAATGTAACTTAGACGGACGTATCTGCCAAAAATTAGCTAATTCCATTGAAAAACCAGTGATTTCAGGATTTTTCGTATTTTGAAACATCAAAAAATTGAGTTTTGGGCGAAAATCAAAAAATTACGCCAAGCACCAAAAAAGATCCCGAGGCACCGCCTAGGCGGACCTTGGTGCAAAAAATCAGCCAATTTCGTTGAAAAACCGCGGAGTACGGGCCTGGGACACACACATATATATATATATATATATATAAAAAAAAAAAAAAAAAAAAAAAAAAAAAAAAAAAAAAAAAAAAAAAAAAAAAAAAAAAAAAAAAAAAAAAAAAAAAAGTACGGACAGACGGACGCAAAAATGGGGTAACTGATTAAGCTGGCCTTGGCCGCCCGCCGATTCGGGCCGGGCGCCAGACTCCTACGGCCTCCGCACCCATGCCCTCCAGCCTCCGGAGCTCTGACTGCCCTGCCCTCCGCGGCAGGCGGCCTTCGGCCGCGCAAAAATGACGCAATCAGAATGAAATGGGTGAAGACAGCTGAGCAAGAAACAAGAAATAACAAACTCCATGATTTCAAAACACAAAAAGAATATTACACAAAAAAGGCTTAACGACCTTAAAAATCTGCTAGCCAGTAGTGCTAAGAACGAACAAGTAAAAGCAGTCACTGACAAAGAAAGTCAATTCCGAAAGTCCGTGAGTACAAGTCCGGAAATACAACCAAGACAATCAATCTCCTTGCCCAACAACCAATCTGCAAACAGAGTTATGCTGCCTCTGAAGATATTGATTTCATCCTCCGTGATGAGATGCGTTCAGAGAAGTCTGCCACTCCGATGGAAGAATCGGATTATGCAGAAGAGGCGGACTTGGATATAACGGAGCAGGGAGAGCCCAGCAATCAGTCCAACCTTCCAAACCAAGAGGCTCCCTCCACTTCGACATCCACTCAAGAAGTGTGGAATCTCCGGGCGGCAGAAGAAGCCATACAGCAACAAATTGGTAAAGGTGTAATACCAAAACCAAATAACCCTCTGCTTTAAGCTGAAGCAACCAAAACCAAGAAGTACATGGAGTCTCAGAAAAAGAGGGCAAAGGCAAAGAAATCTGAGGAAATGGACACAAACGAAAAAACCATCACTCCAGCAAAGGAGGCGATGAAGGAAGTGAATGAGTTGATGTAATCGGTGGCGGAGGTGGAGAATGAAGAGGCTAACCGAGCTTCCATAATCTCCCAGATGAAAAAGACACTATTCACGACACCATTTTCGAATTCCTTGACACCAAAACCAAAGATGGGGAGTACTGGTCAAATCTCAGGATAGGCCCAATGCCTAAACCACAAGAAGATCCTGAAAAAGAGGACTGGGCCTACCTTTCAACTCTCGAAACAACGAAGGCTCCTCAAATACGGATATTTTTCCTGCTCTCCGAATTCGGAGAAATTGCATTCCACTCTGTTCGTGTGCCTAGCTGGTCAGATTCACGCTTTGATGAATGACTGGCTAAGACGCTTGAGACAAAGAAGGACTCACAGGCCGCCTCCCCTTCTCCTCCTCCTCCAACCTTCCCCCTCCTCCTTTTCCCCAGACCTAACCAGGAAAGTTCTCTATGCCAATATCCGAGGGATCAAAAGCAATTCCCGATCCCGCCCTAAACTCCAGCTCCTCAGCGAACACCTTTCCAGTTCTGAGTTTGATTTGTTAGCCTTTATTGAAACCTGGCTGAGCAACTCCTTTCCTGACAGCTTACTCACTGCAGGCTCTAATTACTCTGTCTTTCGTAAGAGCCGAAATGCTCTAGGCGGAGGAGTACTCATTTTTTCTTCACCCTCATTATCTGATCTGTGTTGATATGTTCAGTTCCCAGACCCTAACTTGCCTTATTACCTGGTACCGAACCCCAAATACCATCCAACTGTATCTTAAGGATTGCATATCCTGCAGGAACCAGCTGGTAGCTTCATGAACCTCCCTTGTCTCTGATGCTAACCTGCCCTGCCCTGGCCCACACTCTCCAGCAGAAGTACAGGGCCGGCTGTTAAAAAAACAAGCATTTTTTCAATCAACTATAACTCGATATTTACTTAATATTTTTAGACGAAAATTTGTCAACATTTGCGTCTAATATTTGTAATATTTGTGCTAAATTTTTAGGTCAAACGGATTTAATGCAATTAATTTATGACCGTTTTTGTAATGTGAGTTAACATTTCTAAGCAAACCCAAGAATCCTTGGAATTTATGTGTGGTGCATTACAGCAGGAACGTAGCAAGGATCTCTTTCGTCGGGAGTCACCGAGCAGGGAAAAGGGACGACAGGACCAGGTTTATAGACAGACTGCACTAAACTCTCTTCTGCCCGCCGCTACAGCTCAAGGTCAACGAAACTGGCTTGGGAAATGCCACAGCGCTCCGGGTGGCGAGTAAGAGGTGGAAAGGAATCACACCAGGCATCTAGAGCAGGTAGAGGAACGGGGCCTCGAATCAAAGCTACAAGCAACACAATACTAAGAAAGGTAGGATGGGGAATCATCGCCCGTGCAGGACAGCAGCGGTTGGCTTCCTGGCTGTCGAGGGTGAGCACGAGCAAGGGCCGACGTTTCCTTCGGCCGTTGGATCAGTGCAAATGGAGTAGGACGTAGAAGCCGGTTTCTCGTTTAGACTCGCAGCTGTAGACATCATTGTGGAGATAGCAGATAGTCCGAACTAGAGCGTTGAAGTGGAGGTGGGTGGAGCCAGACGTCTGAATTTCCGTTAAGTCAGAACTCGTGGAAGCTGACGATGAAGGCCAGCGCAGAAGCCGAGGTAGGCGGAGCTGGACGCAGCAATCTCCGTCCAGCTCGAGCTCGCCAGGGTTGACAAGAAGACCAGGTTTCCGGAGGGCATGGAGCAGCGAAAGGGGTAAGTCCAGGCCAGCGGATTCCGCCCAGTATCACCACCGCGGTGATGCAACTCCCCTTTCAGATTCCAGTCCAGCCTCTCCAGGAGGCCATTGTAGCCGAAGTGGAGGTCAGTCAGGTTGGGCTGGGGGAGGACGGTGACGACCACCGAGAGGTAGGAGTCCCCGGAACCCAGCCAGCACAGGGGGGGCGGGTGTAGGCCCTGGCGCTGGAGGGGGCGGCCCGTCCGGTCGCGGAGCCCGTTTGTGAGGTGGAACTGTTGAAAGCGGGGCCATCGTTGGCGGCGAGGGAGTAACCTTTGGGTGAAACCCGGATGGGTAGGCTTGTAAACTGTTTTTGGGGGGGTTGTGTTTTGTTGCAAGGGAGAGGCTGCTGAGCGTCAGACAGACGGTGCCGCTGATCTAGGGTGAAGGAGACCAAGTTCAGGACTTCTTCAAAGGCGTCTATGTCCCTTGTCTAGGATCGGGAGGGGGCAGTCCTGTGAGAGGTGATGACAGGAGGAGGACACGCGATGACGATGTCGGCTCAGAGCCCCCAGGTCAGCCCTCTTTTTCACCCGGACTATTCCTCCCTGCTGAGCTAGGCAGAGCATTTCGCGCCGAACTGGACATTGACGACGTAGGACAACCATGGCCTCTCGACTCCACTGCATCTGAGACCCAGCTGGGTCAGCCGTTATTCATCGGTTCAGTTCGGCTGGTCTTCTGGAGGCCGCTGGAGGGCCCTGATACAGCGTCCGAAGGAGTATCTGTGATTCCTCTCATAGTACACGCCACGGTGGCCATTCCTCTCATGGGTCATGACGAAGATGTTGCCAACCAACACGCTGTCGCTCTCCTTCATTCCAGGGCTGATGACTCCAGTGTTTCTTTAATATCATCCCTGGGTGGAGTGGAAGAAAGGCCCGGCGCCAAGCACCAGCGTCGTCGTTCAGGCATTGCTCCAAGACAGCTTATGTGCTCTCAAGGAAAAGATGCTAATGTCTGTGGAGATGGAGTCAGGGGCAGCGCTGTCAGAGTCGAATCGGTGGTAAAGGCAAGTGGAGAGGAGGAGGAGGAGGAGGAGGAGGAGAGGAGGGCAGTGGAGCGGGTGGGGAAGTGCTGTTGATGGTGAGATCAGCTCCCTCGGCAACCACATTGGTGGCCTGGTGGTCCTTGTCAGCGTCCAGGGTCTGGAAGCGGTGGCGCATGATCTCCACCTCCTCAAGGTCCGCTCCGGCCTGTTTAAGGCTTTCTAGCAGATTCCTTCTCTCGTTCATCTATCCACATCCGCGAACCGCTTATGCAGTGCCTTGACATCGAGGAGACGCTGTTTGCGCAGTTGGCGCACTTCTTCAGGTGGGTGGTCATGGCCTGCTCTTCCTTTCCCACCTCCTCGTTGCCGATCTCATGTAGGGTCTCTGTCAGGTAACCCTCCACATCGTCTACGTCCAATAAGATCTGGCAGCAGATGGCGGTGTCTCTCAGCCAGTCCTTCTTCAGGTCCAGCAGTTGTCGGATGGCGGGCCAGATCTCCTCCACCTTGGTTATGCAGAGCAACCCGAGTCGATACTCGGGAGGTCCTTAGAGGCCAGTCGGTCATCCTTCTTCATGAGGGCCTTCTTCGGCTGCTCTTGGCCGTCTATCTGCTCCTCGACAGCCTTAATATTGGCCATCTGAAGCTGGGCTCTAGGGGGGGGGCTGGTTGTGCAGATCCCATCTGTACTGCAGTTTCCGCTCGGGGCTTCCCATATGCCCCGAGCAGTTCCATGTGCTTCTTCACCAGCGCAGGCGCCGCCAGAGCCAACATGAAATTGGTGGAGCACCAATCGAAACATCTAGACGAGTAGAACATTTCTTTTTTTATTAAGAGAGCTTCACTGAGAAGATCAAATGTCTCAGAAACGTGGTTGCCCAAAAATTTTGACCCCCCTTTTTTATATTTTTTCTCGAAATTAGACACAATTCTAAGACACAATTGGCAAAATGTGAAATCTTATTTTCAACCTCAAATATCTCTCGTGGTACACAATCTACAAAATTGTGCGTTGGTCCATATATGTAAAATTATCTGAATTTTGAGAAAATCTGGGTGCCGTTGTCAGAAAATCGAGTTTTGATATCAAAAACAAAAATTTTTCAAGATTTTGAAGAAGGGAAAATCGGTTTTTTACTAATAGCTCAGCTGCACTTGATTGGAGAGTGATGATCAAAAAAAACAAAATATTCTTCTCGTCAAGACGGTTCAAATGGTTTGAGCTGATGAAGGGTTCACGAGTGATGGTCAGAAGAAACATCGCAGTGGAAGATGGCCTGGTGAATGGATCCTGCGGCATTGTTGTGGGCTGGTCAGATCAGCAGCTTCCAGGCAGCAACCTCCCTCGCTACATACTAGTCCAATTTGACAAGAGCAAGAACATAGAAGTTGGACAAGAACAGAGGAAGAAGCTCCAGAAAGAAGGCATCAAGCTCCCAGACAACCCACAGATTGTCCCCATCCAGCCCATGGAAGTCACCTTTGAGCATGAGGGGCACACCATCTCCAGAACCCAGCTACCCACTAATAAAACAAGTGCAATGGACCTTAAATGCAACTAATAAACATTATTCATCTAAAAATGCAAAAAATGAGTATTAAATACAACATAAACACTACACTATTGAGAGCATTAATACCTGGTACAAGGTTGCCTGGGAAGTTATGAGGCATAAGCTCCGCGGTCACCTATTGCGCTCTGCGCCATATACTTGTTTATCTGTTTATGACCAGTGGTATATTGCATGAGCAACTCATCCCCATCCAACTGCCGATACACCATAGCTCCATAATGGAATGTTGCTGGAAGTCAAATGAGCAATCAAATCACATCTACTCACTAAAAGGAAGCCAGCACACTTGGAATTATGGTTCCATCACCATTATTTATCTGTTTATGACAAGTCGTAAATTGCATGTGCGACTTGCCCCCATCCAACTGCCGATACACCATAGCTCCATAATGGAATGTTGCTGGAAGTCAAATGAGCAATCAAATCACATCTACTCTCTAAGAGGAAGCCATCGCACTTGGAATTAGGGTTCCATCACCATTATTTCTCTGTTTATGACTAGTCGTAAATTGCACGTGCGACTTGCCCCCGTCCAACTGCCGATACACCATAGCTCCATAATGGAATGTCGCTGGAAGTCAAATGAGCAATCAAATCACATCTACTCACTAAGAGGAAGCCAGCGCACTTGGAATTAGGGTTCCATCACCATTATTTCTCTGTTTATGACTAGTCGTAAATTACACGAGTGACTCGCCCCTGTCCAACTGCCGATACACCATAGCTCCATAATGGAATGTTGCTGGAAGTCAAATGAGCAATCAAATCACATCTACTCACTAAGAGGAAGCCAGCGCACTTGGAATTAGGGTTCCATCACCATTATTTCTCTGTTTATGACTAGTCGTAAATTGCATGAGCGACTCGCACCCGTCCAACTGCCGATACACCATAGCTCCATAATGGAATGTTGCTGGAAGTCAAATGAGCAATCAAATCACATCTACTCACTAAGAGGAAGCCAGCGCACTTGGAATTAGGGTTCCATCACCATTATTTCTCTGTTTATGACTAGTTGTAAATTGTGCACACAACTTGCCCCTAGGTATGTCACATTTGACATGATTGTGGAGGCCTGTGTTGGTGTATTGACTTGAAACTTTACCACATCATTACTCACACATGTCTGATCATACCTTAGTTTTTGTTTACTGATTGGTTTATATTAGACTGCATTTTGCTATATCATCAAAGTTGTCAAGCTGATGGACGGATGTATGTCACATGTGACATGATTGTGGAAGCCCACGTGGATGTATCAACTTGAAACTTTACCACAACCTTTAACACGCATGTCTTACCATACCTTAGTTTTTTTGTCCAGGTTGACAAACTTTAGTTGGTCATAGGGTTGCCCATGAACACCCTAAATATGGGGGGTCCTATTATGGGCGATACCCCATAGCTCCACAACGGAATGTTGCTGGAAGTCAAATGAGCAATCAAATCACATCTACTCACTAAAAGGAAGCCAGCACACTTGGAATTATGGTTCCATCACCATTATTTATCTGTTTATGACAAGTCGTAAATTGCACGTGCAACTCGCCCCCATCCAACTGCCGATACACCATAGCTCCATAATGGAATGTTGCTGGAAGTCAAATGAGCAATCAAATCACATCTACTCACTAAGAGGAAGCCAGCGCACTTGGAATTAGGGTTCCATCACCATTATTTCTCTGTTTATGACTAGTCGTAAATTGCACATGCGACTCGCCCCCGTCCAACTGCCGATACACCATAGCTCCATAATGGAATGTCGCTGGAAGTCAAATGAGCAATCAAATCACATCTACTCACTAAGAGGAAGCCAGTGCACTTGGAATTAGGGTTCCATCACCAATATTTCTCTGTTTATGACTAGTCGTAAATTGCATGAGCGACTCACCCCCGTCCAACTGCCGATACACCATAGCTCCATAATGGAATGTTGCTGGAAGTCAAATGAGCAATCAAATCACATCTACTCACTAAGAGGAAGCCAGCGCACTTAGAATTAGGGTTCCATCACCATTATTGACCGCGGAGCAGCCCGAAGGGCCGCTCCGCGGTCTATAGAGGTTACTGCACTTTTGTCCTCATATATATGTCTGGAAATGCTGGGAACGGGCGAATTCTCAATGGATTGGGACAAACTTTTTTTTCCTGAATGGTAACGCTATTTTATGAAGATCTGGAGGGGTAGACCTGGAATTTGAGCATTTGAAACATTACTTTTTTGGGTAGAAAGGCTTGAAAATTGCAATATACAGTTTTTGCGCTGTAGCTCCTGTAATCTTGAGAATTGCACAGGAGACTTGAGTTTTTTTGTTCACAAGTTGTATATAGCAATTCCAAATCTGTGCTTACTATTGAAAATGGTTGAGAAACCACAGACTTACTTTCTTGAATGACAAAATTTCACGCGCAGCAATGTCATCAATAATTAGTAACAGCTGAACGGCTAAGAATTGCACAGAATACTTGAGTTTTTTTGTTCACAAGTCGTATATAGCAATTCCAAATCTGCTTACTTTTGAAAATAGTTGAGAAACCACAGACTTACTTTCTTGAGTGACAAACTTTCACGCTCGGCAATGTCATCAATAATCATTAACAGCTGAACGGCTAATAATTGAACAGAGAACTTGAGTTTTTTTGTTCACAAGTCATATATAGCAATTCCAAATCTGTGCTTACTTTTGAAAATGGTTGAGAAACCACATACCTACTTTCTTGAGTGACAAACTTTCACACACGGCAATGTCATCAATAATCAGTAACATCTGAACGGCTAATAATTGAACAGAGAACTTGAGTTTTTTTGTTCACAAGTCATATATAGCAATTCCAAATCTGTGCTTACTTTTGAAAATGGTTGAGAAACCACAGACTTACTTTCCTGAGTGACAAACTTTCACGCAGGGCAATGTCATCAATAATCAATAACATCTGAACGGCTAAGAATTGAACAGAGGACTTGAGTTTTTTAGTTCACAAGTCATATATAGCAATTCAAAATCTGTGCTTACTTTTGAAACTGGTTGAGAAACCACAGACCTACTTTCTTGAGTGACAAACTTTCACACACGGCAATGTCATCAATAATCAGTAACATCTGAACGGCTAATAATTGAACAGAGAACTTGAGTTTTTTCCGCGGAGCGGCCGGGTGCGCTCCGCGGTCTATAGAGGTTCTTTTTGTCTTGTGTTTGTCTCAGGTGTATATATATGTGTATAGGTATCTGGAAATGCTGTCCACGGGCGAATTCTCAACGGATTGAGACAAACTTTTTTTTTCCTGAAAGGTAATGATGTTTTAGGAAGATCTGGAGGGGTGGAACCAGTTTCCGAGCATTTGAAACATTACTTTTTTGGGTAGAAAGGTTGAAAAATGGGGTATGCTGTAAAAGGCTCAATTCTCAACGGATTTTGACAAACTTTTTTTTTCCCTGAAAGGTAATAAATATTTTAGGAAGATCTGGAGGGGTGGAACAAACTGATCCCAGAGCATTTTGAGAAACATTACTTTTTTGGGTAGAAAGTGTTGAAAAATGGGGTATGCTGTAAAAGGCTCAATTCTCAACGGATTTTGACAAACTTTTTTTTCCCTGAAAGGTAATAAAATTTTAAGGAAGATCTGGAGGGGTGGAACTTAGTCCCGGAGCATTTGAAACATTACTTTTTTGGGTAGAAAGGTTGAAAAATGGGGTATGCTGTAAAAGGCTCAATTTTCATCGAATTTTGACAAACTTTTTTTTTTTCCTAAAAGGTAATACTATTTTAGAAAGATCTAGAGGTGGAAACAGTCCTGTACATTCTGAAACATTACCTTTTTGGGTAAAAAGGTTGTCTAAAATGGGGTGTGTTGAGAAATGGCGAATTATCAACGGATTTGGACAAACTTTTTTTTTGCTGAAAGATATTAACATTTTAGAAAGATCTGGAGGGTGGAACCGGTCCCGGAGGATAAACATACTTTTTTGGTAGAAAGGTTGATAAATGTGGTATGTTGAGAGCTCCGCGGTCACCTATTGCGCTCTGCGCCATATACTTGTTGTTCACAAGTCATATATAGCAATTCCAAATCTGTGCTTACTTTTGAAAATGGTTGAGAAACCACAGACTTACTTTCCTGAGTGACAAACTTTCACGCATGGCAATGTCATCAATAATCAATAACATCTGAACGGCTAAGAATTGAACAGAGGACTTGAGTTTTTATCATTTGAAACATTACTTTTTTGGGTAGAAAGTTTGAAAAATTGGGTATGCTGAGAAAAGGCGAATTTTTAATGGATTTGAACAATTTTTTTTCCTGAAAGGTAATGCTATTTTAGGAAGGACTATAGGTGTAGACTTGGAATTTGAGCTCTTGAAACATGACTTTTTTGGGTAGAAAATTGGGCTGGCGCGAGCGGAGTGCTAGCGGAGCGGTAGCGCCCAGCCCCTCTTATCGAGCAACACAACTAATTGCAGGTTTCCCAATGTTTGGCAGGCTGTAGCGCATCCCAGAGACATCGCAGAACTCCGGAAATAGGCTCAATCGACGCGCCGTGGTCGAATTGTGGGGGGTCTTTTTTTTGAAAATCATTTTTTGTCAATTATTTCGAAACTTATTCTTAAAAAACTGTTTCAAAAAAATGTCCAGTGTCCGGGCACACACCGACCGTCCGTCCATCCGTCCGACCGTCCAGCAAGTGTTGCAGACACTTGGGCAACATCTGGGGTGTAGATCTCAACGGTTCTAGGGTAAATCGATGCCGCTGAGTGTCATGGCACCCCTAGTTTCTGCATTTTCCGCGTTTTTTAGGTCGAAACATCAACTTTTTGGGTAGAAATCCAGTATTCTCATGTTTTTTCTGATGTTTCTGATGTTTTTTCTGATGTTTTTCTAGTGTAGTTGACCATAAAACAGTACCATATAGGTATTTTTGGACCTAGATTACGATTCTGGCACCCGTTTGCTTCCACCTGGTGTCCATGGGCATGCACAAGGCCATGGTGAACAAGCAGGTCATCATCATCTTCATCTTGAGGCATTTTATAGGTTTTTTTTGGCCTTAAAAAGGCACCATATAGTTATTTTTGGACGTAGATTACGTTTCTGGCACCCGTTTCCTTCCACCTGGTCTCCATGGCCGTGCACAAGGCCGTGGTGAACAAGCAGTTAATCATCAACTTCATCTTGACCCATTTTATAGGGTTTTTTGGCCTAAAAAGGCACCATATAGTTACTTTTGGTCGTAGATTCCGATTTTGGTACCCGGTTGCTTCCACCTGGGCTCCATGGGCTTGCATCAAGCCGCGTTGAACAAGCAAGTCATCATCAACTTCATCTCAAGGCAATCTAAAGGGTTCTTGGTCTCAGAAACAACTTCGTATAGGTAATTTGGGATCAAGATTATGCTACTGGTGTCCATTTCTTCTAGCTGATCTTCATGGGCTTCCACCAGGCCGTGGTGAACAAGCAGGTCATCACCAACTTCATCTCAAGCCACTCTAAAGGATTTTTAGTCTCAGCAACAATAGCATATTGGCAATTTTGGGTGTAGATTATATTTATTGTGTTCTTTTGCTCCCACCTGGTATTCATGGGCTTCCACCGGTCCATGGTGAACAAACAGCTCATCATCAACTTCGTCTTGAGGCATTCTAAAGGTTTTTGGTCTCAGAAACTTTTTGATAATTTGGGATGTAGATTACGATGCTGGTGCCCGATTGCTTCTATTCTTCTATCTTCTATCTTCCACCAGGCCCCGGTGAACAAGCTGCTCATCATCAATGTCATCTTCACCCCAAGCATAAGGGGCCTTGCCCCTGTATGAAGTGGATGAAATTATTATATAGTGGGTTATAATAATAACCCAAAAAGTATCTCTTATCTTCTGTTTATTTGCAATTGAAGTGGGGGAAATTTTATTCAGCTTTAATTGAATTTTACTTGCGACTGAAGTGGATGAAATTTTTTTATAGCACAAAATAGGTTTTTTACCTTAGATTGTGAATTTTGTACACAGTAAAAATTATTGCCAGTCCAATGTAAACATGGATGAATTAATGATAAGAGAGCACCCTATCTTTTTTGGCAATTGATTTGGTAAATTGTAGTTGCTCCCAAAGTTTGCACAATTTAGTAAACCCATTAGTTGAAATATAATTTTCAAAAACAACTAGGATTCAAATGTTTGTCAATTTTTTTCAAAATATTATATGTATGTAGAATTAGACTAGAGGATATCTTTTATAATTAATCGAAATAAATTGCAATGGTAGTAGGTAACAGAGTCAGTAAAAAATATTTTAATGCCTATTTTAAAAAATATTTTCACATTTTAATTGGTCATTTGGTCAGGTGCTCTCTTCTCATTAATTAATCCATGTTTACATTGGACTGGCAATAATTTTTACTGTGTACAAAATTCACAATCTAAGGTAAAAAACCTATTTTGTGCTATAAAAAATTTCATCCACTTCAGTCGCAAGTAAAATTCAATTAAAGCTGAATAAAATTTCCCCCACTTCAATTGCAAATAAACAGAAGATAAGAGATACTTTTTGGGTTATTATTATAACCCACTATATAATAATAGCATATGGAGGCTCCCCCGACCCTGTGTTATAGCATAGGGAGGCTCCCCCGTCCCTATGTTATAGCATATGGAGGCTCCCCCATCCCTGTGTTGAAGCATAGGGAGCCTCCTCTCCCCTATGTTATAGCATATGGAGGCTCCCCCGACCCTGTGTTATAGCGGTTCTACGACAATTCCCCCCTGCGACAATTCCCCCCCGACGATTCCCCCCCAACAATTCCTCCCCGACCATTCCCCCCCGACAGTTACCCCCCGACAATTCCCCCCCAGATAATTCCCCCGGGATAATTCCCCCCCGACAATTCCCCCCCCACAGAATTTTTTTACACCCCCAGGTTGTTCTTTGCTCTAATATCAGTACAAATCTAATTTTTGGGTGTTTCTTAAAGATAGCACAATCGCATTTTGTAGCGCAAAAACGCATTGCGTTTTTTGTAGCTATCATGCCCAAATTTCTCCGATTCTTGGCACTGTGACAATTGTGGCACGATTTCCTAGACCCATCACTTACTTTTAATTATGGAATTCCAGAAATTACATGTTTTATGTGGCCAGCAAACTCAAGGAAATTTCGGGTGACACCTTTCAAGAAACTCCGAATTCCCCCCCCCCCCCCGACAGTTTCTTGGAACTGTGACACCTGCAGCATGCTTCGAGTTTATGAAGCTAGCGCACACGAAATTATCTAACTTGTGGCACTGTGACACTTGTTTTTATTTCCTACCACACAAATTCCTTAGTGTCTTGGCTCTTTAACACCTGCGACAAGATTTTTTCTAAGTTTTTGGCTCTGTCACACCTGCAACAAGATTTATCTAAATGTATTGGCACTGTCACAACTGCAACACAAATATTTTGGCTTTGACGCATCTAAAACCCAAAATTTTGATATAAAACCACAAAAATTATGTGTCTCATGTGCCACAAAACTAGGCAAATTTGGGTTGACAGCATCAAGAAACTAAAAAATATTTATTGTAGGGATTACAGGGATAAAAACAGCCTGGGGGCATAAAAAATTCTGTGGGGGGGAATTTTCGGGGGGGAATTATCCCGGGGGGGAATTATCCGGGGGGAATTATCGGGGGGGAACTGTCGGGGGGGAATTGTCGGGGGGGAATAGTTGGGGGGGAATTGTCGGGGGGGAATTGTCACGGGGGGGAATTGTCGTGCTACCGTTATAGCATAGGGAGGCATAGGGAACCCTTCTGTAGTAGAAAAATTTAAAAAATTAAAAAAAATTAAAAAATTAAAAATTTTGCTTTTCTCGTTTTTTTCTTCTCGATATTTACTCGGAAATACGGTAAAAAAATACGACTATTTAGCCGTATTCCGCGGATCTGAAATATAACGACTAACCAATATGCTTTCTGGGTTATATTGCGGATTAGTCATTCTCGTCCGGGAAATTTTTTCTGGGTAGTCATTCTAGTTATCGTATTTGGCTTTTGGGAAAGGTGGGAAACACTGTCGCATACCCCATCCACATGCCCTACTTTAGGTTCACACCTCTTCTTTTGCCCTGTAGTTTTAGCTACCTAGCCTGGAATACATTGTAGGCGGTATGTCAAGGCTCAGCCTTCCACTCCTACTGCACCATCCTGCCTCAACCGCGGCAGGCGGGTACATTCGTCCTGGCGGCAGAGCACATGGGCGGTCTGGTGCCCATCCTGAAGGCCCGGCAGACCAACAAACTGCTGCCCGAGTTCGAGATTCGCGTCTGGCGCGCTGCGGACGATGAGCCCGAACGGGGACGCTCCCTATCCACAACCGCTGGCACCAATGGGCGCCCTCTGGAGGAGCGCCTCATCAGCATTAGCTCCAACGTCTGGTGCACACGCTTCCAGATAAAGAGTCTCGCTCCTCCCAACCTCCTCCTGCCCTACCTCGGCCAGGTCCTCTACAAAAGCCAGGTCATCCAGCTTCGGCCGCGCCAGATGACCATCCACGTAGAGGATGCGGACAAGGATGCGGCGGACCAGGTGGAGTATGTGGTGCTGGGCGAAGACGAGGCGCTGCTGGAGCAGGTCCTCTCCAAGTTGTCCGACCTCCGCAACGCCGTGGATGCCCACATACGAGAGGAGTCCGCCCACATCGCCCACATGCAAGAGTTGGCCTCCAAGCTCGGACGCTCTTCGGCCCATCTCCACGGACGCCAGCCTGCCGCCGCCTCCCCACCCATCCAGTCTCGCTTTCTGGCCGCCAGTGAGCGACTGAGTGGACGAGGACTGAGCACACAAGGTAGACCAGCACCCACCTCACTACCTTCATCTTCACCCACCTCACTACCTTCATCTTCACCCGCCTCACTACCTTCATCTTCACCCACCTCACTACCTTCATCTTCACCCACCTCACTACCTTCATCTTCACCCGCCTCACTACCTTCATCTTCACCTGCCTCACTACCTTCATCTTCACCCACCCGCCGGCTTCCGGAACAGTCCGCCAATCCTGCCTCAGTCTCAGTCTCTCATAAGTTGGCCTCTCGTCTAACGCCCAAGAGCCAGAACCCTCTGCGGGCCAGCTTCATGAGCTGCGCCTACTGGAAGAAGCGACACTCCAGCCCTTCCACCATCCTCTTCCGCTCTTTCAGCAGGAAAAAGAAGCCTGCCCAGCAGAACTCAGCATCCCATGAGCAAATGCACCTTCACGTGCCCTCCATGAGCAAATGCACCAACCAGCCCTCCACCTCAACCCTCTCCACCCACTCCGCCCTCTGGGACACCCAATTGGCCGAGCTAGCCTACATCGACGACGATGATGGCCTTCTAGAGCCCGACGACGCCGAGTGCCGCCATCTCTGCGCCCTCCCCCTCACCTCTACTGCCTCACCTCTACTGCCCCGCATGGAGTCCGAACAGCTCCCAGCCTCCATTCCCTCGCCCACCTCCACTCCCAACCCAAGTCCCTTCAGACGCTCCATCCTTCGAACCTCAAGAAAGGTGTCTTCTATTGGGCTTGCGCGAGCTGAGCGTTAGTGGAGTGGTAGCGCCAAGCCCCTCTTATCGAGCAACACAACCAATTACAGCTTTCTCAGTTTGGCAGGCTGTAGCTCGTCACACAGACGTCGGAGAGCACTGCAAATAGGCTCAATCGATGCACCGCGGTCGAATTGGGGGGGGGGGGGGTGCTCTTTGGATAAATGTTTCTAAGTGCCTTATTAAAAAAGTTTTTTCCAAAAAACTTTTTTTTAAAAATGTCCAGTGTCTGGGCGAACACCATCCATCCGTCCGTGGATGGTCCATGCCTCTCCATCCCCAACTCCTCCTCCTCCACCCAGAATGCAGGTGGGGAGGTGAACGAGCCGATGCTGGATGTGGGCAAGGAGCTGGCCGGGCTGTGCAAGGCACCGGAGGAGCGGGAGCCGGTGAGCAAGGCAGAGGATGAGGATGTCATCGTCGACTAGTCCATCTTCATCATCAGTGCTTTTGGCTGCAGTCTGGGCACTCGCTCAGGCTCAGCCTCTCCTGCTGGTCATCCCCTTCCCCTCCCTCTCTCTTTCTTTTCCCCCCTTCTGGCCCCCAAGCAGCTGCAGATGTGCGAGTCGGTGTTTGGGGTGATGGGCGGCTACGGGGAGCTCAGCTGCACCTCCGCCTTTGCTGCCCTTCCCTGTCCCTGCCCCCCTTCTCTTTCTCTCACTTTATCCCCACCTACTCTTACCCTCCTTCTATCCTGCAAGCTGGTGTGAGGAGAATGCCTGGCCTTGCACTGTGCCAGTGGCCCTGCAAGGGGAGGCTTTTGGGCCCGTGGAAACTTGCCTAAAGGCTCAGCCTTGCACCAGCGTTTCCTCCCATTTGCCCTCCCCATTCTCCTCTCATTGAACCTATTGCATTCATAGCCCTGTTTGCTTTCTGGCCAAAATTTTGCTTATCCCACCTTAGCTCAGTTTAGCTTTTGCTTCTGCTGCATCTTAGCAAAAAATTTGAATTTCGCTGAATTTTCATTTTTTCTTTGCTGGGGAAGCCCTCTAGCTTAGCAGCATTACTAGACTTTCATATTGTGGGAATATGCCAAATAGGATTATTGTGCCCAATGAGATGTGTTCTGTTTTGCTGCCATCAGCCTTTCGCTCACCTTGCCAAGTCATTCCACCTGCTGAGCAGTGTAGGGGCTGAGAGATTCAGGGGCTTTTCGGTGCCGCTTTATTCCTTGCTTCTTTCACATTATTTTCATGTCATTGCACACACACCCCAGAAGCATGCCTTATCCAACTATATCCATACTTAGCTAGTCCTGAGCCAGTGGCTGAGTGCAGTTTCGCTGCTATCTTGGTGATCCCAATTTGCTGCAGTTTCATGGTGCTGCTGCCAGAGTCTGGTGGCCCTGTGATTCCATCTCTTTGCTGGGGAACCTGTCCGCTGCGCTTGTTAACATGCGCTGGCATCCCACCCCGGCCCTGAACGGGTGCGAGGGAGTGGCTGAATACATCACTCGCTTCTGAACTTGACACCTACTACATGGACTAACTAGTAGGTACTGCCACATTGAAAGGACAAGCCTTTTAGTTTTTGCGCAGCCGAAGGCCGCCTGCCGCGGAGGGCAGGGCAGTCAGAGCTCCGGAGGCCATAGAACATGGGTGCGGAGGCCCTGGAGCGTAGCCTAGCATGCGAAGCATGCAAGGCGAAGCATAGGGGCCATAGCACCCATGCCCAGAGGCCGGAGGAGCTCTGGCGCCCTGCCCGAAGCAGCAGGCGGCCAAGGCCCGCTTAAGCAGTTACATCATTTTTCATCTGTCTGTCCGCATATCCATAATATAAAAGCTGAGCCTTGTCCGTAAGTAGATAGCTTCGCGCAGGCCCAATTCAGGAGCTGCATGGGAAGTAAATACATTTTTGGGTAAATCGAGGTCGCCTAACCAAAATATGTTGTCCGTAGCTTGATCCGAAAATGGGAATGTGCTTAAAACATCGAAAATGTGAGTTTTTTCAAAGTTTTGGAACTGCGCAGTTTTGTGTAGCTATCCAATCGGGTGATATTGCACTCCTTAAACAAAGTTCCAAACTGCTTGACCTACCAGTGTCCATCTCGGGCAGCCTAACCCTACTCGGGTTGGGTGCCTAATCTTTGAAGTCCCTCGAGGACAGCCAGGTGTTTGCTCATGCATTCATTTGGTGTGGCTGTAATTTGGTCACTGGGTGGGGGTTTCTAAAAGAGTCATAAGACCACAAAAGAGGCTAACGCATGAAAAAAGCTGAGCACCTGTGTAGCGGGACCCATGCAGCCCAAGTTCCAAATTTGTGTTTGAATTTTTGTTTTGCATTCAATAGATGTATTCAATGCACTTTTGCATTCAATTCAAAGATATCTAAAAATATTATGCCTTCAGAAAATGAATGGCTGAAAATTAACTTGCACTTTGTTAAGAAAAGAGTGAATGAATTTTTTAAAAGAACCGTAAAATTTAATATACACCATGGGCAAATAAACGATATGTATAAAATTTAAATTTTGCATGAAAACAAAAACAAAAAAAGTGAAAACAAAAAAATATTCGAATATGAATGGCAAATGGTATCACAAATTTATGGTCAAATAATAAATAAACCAAAGCAGTTTAAGAAATTACCAAAAAATATGATGTGCGCCGCAGGCCTCTCCCAACCTAGTCCATATATATAA
>JASANA010003555.1:0-42002 GCA_030248095.1 Ptycholaimellus sp. GST1_10 | reverse complement strand
AGTACGCTGAGCAGGGGGCGACGGAGGCTGAACAGGACTGCGATCTTCTACACCTCAGCGCCCCAGGACAGTGGGGGTGCATCGCGGCTGCCACTGGCCAGTGTGCGCCCTCATTCCCGCCATTGCCCATGGGGTCAAGTAAATGGCTCTGGGTCCCCTCTGGCTCTGGCTCTGGGAGAGGCTGAAAGGGACACAAAACAGCAGCACAGCATTGGCCAAAGACGCCAAGCAGGGGGCGACGGAGGCTGAGCAGGACTGCGATCTTCTACACCTCAGCGCCCCAGGACAGGCCGGCTGCATCGCGGCTGCCACTGGCCAGTGTGCGCCCTCATTCCCGCCATTGCCCATGGGGTCAAGTAAATGGCTCTGGGTCCCCTCTGGCTCTGGCTCTGGGAGAGGCTGAAAGGACACAAAACAGCAGCACAGCATTCGCCAAGTACGCTGAGCAGGGGGCGACGGAGGCTGAGCAGGACTGCGATCTTCTACACCTCAGCGCCCCAGGACAGGCCGGCTGCATCGCGGCTGCCACTGGCCAGTGTGCGCCCTCATTCCCGCCATTGCCCATGGGGTCAAGTAAATGGCTCGGGGTCCCCTCTGGCTCTGGCTCTGGGAGAGGCTGAAAGGACACAAAACAGCAGCACAGCATTCACCAAGTACGCTGAGCAGGGGGCGACGGAGGCTGAGCAGGACTGCGATCTTCTACACCTCAGCGCCCCAGGACAGGCCGGCTGCATCGCGGCTGCCACTGGCCAGTGTGCGCCCTCATTCCCGCCATTGCCCATGGGGTCAAGTAAATGGCTCGGGGGTCCCCTCTGGCTCTGGCTCTGGGAGAGGCTGAAAGGACCTACAAAAAAAAAAAAAAAAAACAGCACAGCATTCATAAAAAAAAAAGCACAAGAGTACGCTGAGAGCAGGGGGCCGGGGGGGACGGAGAAGCCGAGCAGGACTGCGATCTTCTACACCTCACATAAGCGCCCCAGGACAGGCCGGCTGCATCGCGGCTGCCACTGGCCAGTGTGCGCCCTCATTCCCGCCATTGCCCATGGGGTCAGGGAACTGTCTTTGGGTCCCCTCTAGCTCCCCGGCTCTGGGAGAGGCTGAAAGGACACAAAACAGCAGCACAGCATTTGCCAAGTACGCTGAGCAGGGGGCGACGGAGGCTGAGCAGGACTGCGATCTTCTACACCTCAGCGCCCCAGGACAGGCCGGCTGCATCGCGGCTGCCACTGGCCAGTGTGCGCCCTCATTCCCGCCATTGCCCATGGGGTCAAGAATGGTCTCTGGGCCTTTCCCTTCTTGGCTCTGGCTCTGGGAGAGGCTGAAAGGACACAAAACAGCAGCACAGCATTCGCCAAGTACGCTGAGCAGGGGGCGACGGAGGCTGAGCAGGACTGCGATCTTCTACACCTCAGCGCCACGCCCCGGCTGCCACTGGCCAGTGTGCGCCCTCATTCCCGCCATTGCCCATGGGGTCAAAATAAATGGCTCCGGGTCCCTTCTGGCTCTGGCTTTGGGAGAGAGGCTGAAAGGACACAAAACAGCAGCACAGCATTTGCCAAGTACGCTGAGCAGGGGGCGACGGAGGCTGAGCAGGACTGCGATCTTGTACACCTCAGCGCCCCAGGACAGGCCGGCTGCATCGCGGCTGCCACTGGCCAGTGTGCGCCCTCATTCCCGCCATTGCCCATGGGGTCAAGTAAATGGCTCTGGGTCCCCTCTGGCTCTGGCTCTGGGAGAGGCTGAAAGGACACAAAACAGCAGCACAGCATTTGCCAAGTACGCTGAGCAGGGGGCGACGGAGGCTGAGCAGGACTGCGATCTTCTACACCTCAGCGCCCCAGGACAGGCCGGCTGCATCGCGGCTGCCACTGGCCAGTGTGCGCCCTCATTCCCGCCATTGCCCATGGGGTCAAGTAAATGGCTCTGGGTCCCCTCTGGCTCTGGCTCTGGGAGAGGCTGAAAGGACACAAAACAGCAGCACAGCATTCGCCAAGTACGCTGAGCAGGGGGCGACGGAGGCTGAGCAGGACTGCGATCTTCTACACCTCAGCGCCCCAGGACAGGCCGGCTGCATCGCGGCTGCCACTGGCCAGTGTGCGCCCTCATTCCCGCCATTGCCCATGGGGTCAAGTAAATGGCTCTGGGTCCCCTCTGGCTCTGGCTCTGGGAGAGGCTGAAAGGACACAAAACAGCAGCACAGCATTCGCCAAGTACGCTGAGCAGGGGGCGACGGAGGCTGAGCAGGACTGCGATCTTCTACACCTCAGCGCCCCAGGACAGGCCGGCTGCATCGCGGCTGCCACTGGCCAGTGTGCGCCCTCATTCCCGCCATTGCCCATGGGGTCAAGTAAATGGCTCTGGGTCCCCTCTGGCTCTGGCTCTGGGAGAGGCTGAAAGGACACAAAACAGCAGCACAGCATTCGCCAAGTACGCTGAGCAGGGGGCGACGGAGGCTGAGCAGGACTGCGATCTTCTACACCTCAGCGCCCCAGGACAGGCCGGCTGCATCGCGGCTGCCACTGGCCAGTGTGCGCCCTCATTCCCGCCATTGCCCATGGGGTCAAGTAAATGGCTCTGGGTCCCCTCTGGCTCTGGCTCTGGGAGAGGCTGAAAGGACACAAAACAGCAGCACAGCATTCGCCAAGTACGCTGAGCAGGGGGCGACGGAGGCTGAGCAGGACTGCGATCTTCTACACCTCAGCGCCCCAGGACAGGCCGGCTGCATCGCGGCTGCCACTGGCCAGTGTGCGCCCTCATTCCCGCCATTGCCCATGGGGTCAAGTAAATGGCTCTGGGTCCCCTCTGGCTCTGGCTCTGGGAGAGGCTGAAAGGACACAAAACAGCAGCACAGCATTCGCCAAGTACGCTGAGCAGGGGGCGACGGAGGCTGAGCAGGACTGCGATCTTCTACACCTCAGCGCCCCAGGACAGGCCGGCTGCATCGCGGCTGCCACTGGCCAGTGTGCGCCCTCATTCCCGCCATTGCCCATGGGGTCAAGTAAATGGCTCTGGGTCCCCTCTGGCTCTGGCTCTGGGAGAGGCTGAAAGGACACAAAACAGCAGCACAGCATTCGCCAAGTACGCTGAGCAGGGGGCGACGGAGGCTGAGCAGGACTGCGATCTTCTACACCTCAGTGCCCCAGGACAGGCCGGCTGCATCGCGGCTGCCACTGGCCAGTGTGCGCCCTCATTCCCGCCATTGCCCATGGGGTCAAGTAAATGGCTCTGGGTCCCCTCTGGCTCTGGCTCTGGGAGAGGCTGAAAGGACACAAAACAGCAGCACAGCATTCGCCAAGTACGCTGAGCAGGGGGCGACGGAGGCTGAGCAGGACTGCGATCTTCTACACCTCAGCGCCCCAGGACAGGCCGGCTGCATCGCGGCTGCCACTGGCCAGTGTGCGCCCTCATTCCCGCCATTGCCCATGGGGTCAAGTAAATGGCTCTGGGTCCCCTCTGGCTCTGGCTCTGGGAGAGGCTGAAAGGACACAAAACAGCAGCACAGCATTCGCCAAGTACGCTGAGCAGGGGGCGACGGAGGCTGAGCAGGACTGCGATCTTCTACACCTCAGCGCCCCAGGACAGGCCGGCTGCATCGCGGCTGCCACTGGCCAGTGTGCGCCCTCATTCCCGCCATTGCCCATGGGGTCAAGTAAATGGCTCTGGGTCCCCTCTGGCTCTGGCTCTGGGAGAGGCTGAAAGGACACAAAACAGCAGCACAGCATTCGCCAAGTACGCTGAGCAGGGGGCGACGGAGGCTGAGCAGGACTGCGATCTTCTACACCTCAGCGCCCCAGGACAGGCCGGCTGCATCGCGGCTGCCACTGGCCAGTGTGCGCCCTCATTCCCGCCATTGCCCATGGGGTCAAGTAAATGGCTCTGGGTCCCCTCTGGCTCTGGCTCTGGGAGAGGCTGAAAGGACACAAAACAGCAGCACAGCATTCGCCAAGTACGCTGAGCAGGGGGCGACGGAGGCTGAGCAGGACTGCGATCTTCTACACCTCAGCGCCCCAGGACAGGCCGGCTGCATCGCGGCTGCCACTGGCCAGTGTGCGCCCTCATTCCCGCCATTGCCCATGGGGTCAAGTAAATGGCTCTGGGTCCCCTCTGGCTCTGGCTCTGGGAGAGGCTGAAAGGACACAAAACAGCAGCACAGCATTCGCCAAGTACGCTGAGCAGGGGGCGACGGAGGCTGAGCAGGACTGCGATCTTCTACACCTCAGCGCCCCAGGACAGGCCGGCTGCATCGCGGCTGCCACTGGCCAGTGTGCGCCCTCATTCCCGCCATTGCCCATGGGGTCAAGTAAATGGCTCTGGGTCCCCTCTGGCTCTGGCTCTGGGAGAGGCTGAAAGGACACAAAACAGCAGCACAGCATTCGCCAAGTACGCTGAGCAGGGGGCGACGGAGGCTGAGCAGGACTGCGATCTTCTACACCTCAGCGCCCCAGGACAGGCCGGCTGCATCGCGGCTGCCACTGGCCAGTGTGCGCCCTCATTCCCGCCATTGCCCATGGGGTCAAGTAAATGGCTCTGGGTCCCCTCTGGCTCTGGCTCTGGGAGAGGCTGAAAGGACACAAAACAGCAGCACAGCATTCGCCAAGTACGCTGAGCAGGGGGCGACGGAGGCTGAGCAGGACTGCGATCTTCTACACCTCAGCGCCCCAGGACAGGCCGGCTGCATCGCGGCTGCCACTGGCCAGTGTGCGCCCTCATTCCCGCCATTGCCCATGGGGTCAAGTAAATGGCTCTGGGTCCCCTCTGGCTCTGGCTCTGGGAGAGGCTGAAAGGACACAAAACAGCAGCACAGCATTCGCCAAGTACGCTGAGCAGGGGGCGACGGAGGCTGAGCAGGACTGCGATCTTCTACACCTCAGCGCCCCAGGACAGGCCGGCTGCATCGCGGCTGCCACTGGCCAGTGTGCGCCCTCATTCCCGCCATTGCCCATGGGGTCAAGTAAATGGCTCTGGGTCCCCTCTGGCTCTGGCTCTGGGAGAGGCTGAAAGGACACAAAACAGCAGCACAGCATTCGCCAAGTACGCTGAGCAGGGGGCGACGGAGGCTGAGCAGGACTGCGATCTTCTACACCTCAGCGCCCCAGGACAGGCCGGCTGCATCGCGGCTGCCACTGGCCAGTGTGCGCCCTCATTCCCGCCATTGCCCATGGGGTCAAGTAAATGGCTCTGGGTCCCCTCTGGCTCTGGCTCTGGGAGAGGCTGAAAGGACACAAAACAGCAGCACAGCATTCGCCAAGTACGCTGAGCAGGGGGCGACGGAGGCTGAGCAGGACTGCGATCTTCTACACCTCAGCGCCCCAGGACAGGCCGGCTGCATCGCGGCTGCCACTGGCCAGTGTGCGCCCTCATTCCCGCCATTGCCCATGGGGTCAAGTAAATGGCTCTGGGTCCCCTCTGGCTCTGGCTCTGGGAGAGGCTGAAAGGACACAAAACAGCAGCACAGCATTCGCCAAGTACGCTGAGCAGGGGGCGACGGAGGCTGAGCAGGACTGCGATCTTCTACACCTCAGCGCCCCAGGACAGGCCGGCTGCATCGCGGCTGCCACTGGCCAGTGTGCGCCCTCATTCCCGCCATTGCCCATGGGGTCAAGTAAATGGCTCTGGGTCCCCTCTGGCTCTGGCTCTGGGAGAGGCTGAAAGGACACAAAACAGCAGCACAGCATTCGCCAAGTACGCTGAGCAGGGGGCGACGGAGGCTGAGCAGGACTGCGATCTTCTACACCTCAGCGCCCCAGGACAGGCCGGCTGCATCGCGGCTGCCACTGGCCAGTGTGCGCCCTCATTCCCGCCATTGCCCATGGGGTCAAGTAAATGGCTCTGGGTCCCCTCTGGCTCTGGCTCTGGGAGAGGCTGAAAGGACACAAAACAGCAGCACAGCATTCGCCAAGTACGCTGAGCAGGGGGCGACGGAGGCTGAACAGGACTGCGATCTTCTACACCTCAGCGCCCCAGGACAGGCCGGCTGCATCGCGGCTGCCACTGGCCAGTGTGCGCCCTCATTCCCGCCATTGCCCATGGGGTCAAGTAAATGGCTCTGGGTCCCCTCTGGCTCTGGCTCTGGGAGAGGCTGAAAGGACACAAAACAGCAGCACAGCATTCGCCAAGTACGCTGAGCAGGGGGCGACGGAGGCTGAACAGGACTGCGATCTTCTACACCTCAGCGCCCCAGGACAGGCCGGCTGCATCGCGGCTGCCACTGGCCAGTGTGCGCCCTCATTCCCGCCATTGCCCATGGGGTCAAGTAAATGGCTCTGGGTCCCCTCTGGCTCTGGCTCTGGGAGAGGCTGAAAGGACACAAAACAGCAGCACAGCATTCGCCAAGTACGCTGAGCAGGGGGCGACGGAGGCTGAACAGGACTGCGATCTTCTACACCTCAGCGCCCCAGGACAGGCCGGCTGCATCGCGGCTGCCACTGGCCAGTGTGCGCCCTCATTCCCGCCATTGCCCATGGGGTCAAGTAAATGGCTCTGGGTCCCCTCTGGCTCTGGCTCTGGGAGAGGCTGAAAGGACACAAAACAGCAGCACAGCATTCGCCAAGTACGCTGAGCAGGGGGCGACGGAGGCTGAGCAGGACTGCGATCTTCTACACCTCAGCGCCCCAGGACAGGCCGGCTGCATCGCGGCTGCCACTGGCCAGTGTGCGCCCTCATTCCCGCCATTGCCCATGGGGTCAAGTAAATGGCTCTGGGTCCCCTCTGGCTCTGGCTCTGGGAGAGGCTGAAAGGACACAAAACAGCAGCACAGCATTCGCCAAGTACGCTGAGCAGGGGGCGACGGAGGCTGAACAGGACTGCGATCTTCTACACCTCAGCGCCCCAGGACAGGCCGGCTGCATCGCGGCTGCCACTGGCCAGTGTGCGCCCTCATTCCCGCCATTGCCCATGGGGTCAAGTAAATGGCTCTGGGTCCCCTCTGGCTCTGGCTCTGGGAGAGGCTGAAAGGACATAATACAGCAGCACAGCATTAGACAAGTACACTGAGCAGGGGGCGACGGAGGCTGAGCAGGACTGCGATCTTCTACACCTCAGCGCCCCAGGACAGGCCGGCTGCATCGCGGCTGCCACTGGCCAGTGTGCGCCCTCATTCCCGCCATTGCCCATGGGGTCAAGTAAATGGCTCTGGGTCCCCTCTGGCTCTGGCTCTGGGAGAGGCTGAAAGGACACAAAACAGCAGCACAGCATTCGCCAAGTACGCTGAGCAGGGGGCGACGGAGGCTGAACAGGACTGCGATCTTCTACACCTCAGCGCCCCAGGACAGGCCGGCTGCATCGCGGCTGCCACTGGCCAGTGTGCGCCCTCATTCCCGCCATTGCCCATGGGGTCAAGTAAATGGCTCTGGGTCCCCTCTGGCTCTGGCTCTGGGAGAGGCTGAAAGGACACAAAACAGCAGCACAGCATTCGCCAAGTACGCTGAGCAGGGGGCGACGGAGGCTGAGCAGGACTGCGATCTTCTACACCTCAGCGCCCCAGGACAGGCCGGCTGCATCGCGGCTGCCACTGGCCAGTGTGCGCCCTCATTCCCGCCATTGCCCATGGGGTCAAGTAAATGGCTCTGGGTCCCCTCTGGCTCTGGCTCTGGGAGAGGCTGAAAGGACACAAAACAGCAGCACAGCATTCGCCAAGTACGCTGAGCAGGGGGCGACGGAGGCTGAGCAGGACTGCGATCTTCTACACCTCAGCGCCCCAGGACAGGCCGGCTGCATCGCGGCTGCCACTGGCCAGTGTGCGCCCTCATTCCCGCCATTGCCCATGGGGTCAAGTAAATGGCTCTGGGTCCCCTCTGGCTCTGGCTCTGGGAGAGGCTGAAAGGACACAAAACAGCAGCACAGCATTCGCCAAGTACGCTGAGCAGGGGGCGACGGAGGCTGAGCAGGACTGCGATCTTCTACACCTCAGCGCCCCAGGACAGGCCGGCTGCATCGCGGCTGCCACTGGCCAGTGTGCGCCCTCATTCCCGCCATTGCCCATGGGGTCAAGTAAATGGCTCTGGGTCCCCTCTGGCTCTGGCTCTGGGAGAGGCTGAAAGGACACAAAACAGCAGCACAGCATTCGCCAAGTACGCTGAGCAGGGGGCGACGGAGGCTGAGCAGGACTGCGATCTTCTACACCTCAGCGCCCCAGGACAGGCCGGCTGCATCGCGGCTGCCACTGGCCAGTGTGCGCCCTCATTCCCGCCATTGCCCATGGGGTCAAGTAAATGGCTCTGGGTCCCCTCTGGCTCTGGCTCTGGGAGAGGCTGAAAGGACACAAAACAGCAGCACAGCATTCGCCAAGTACGCTGAGCAGGGGGCGACGGAGGCTGAGCAGGACTGCGATCTTCTACACCTCAGCGCCCCAGGACAGGCCGGCTGCATCGCGGCTGCCACTGGCCAGTGTGCGCCCTCATTCCCGCCATTGCCCATGGGGTCAAGTAAATGGCTCTGGGTCCCCTCTGGCTCTGGCTCTGGGAGAGGCTGAAAGGACACAAAACAGCAGCACAGCATTCGCCAAGTACGCTGAGCAGGGGGCGACGGAGGCTGAACAGGACTGCGATCTTCTACACCTCAGCGCCCCAGGACAGGCCGGCTGCATCGCGGCTGCCACTGGCCAGTGTGCGCCCTCATTCCCGCCATTGCCCATGGGGTCAAGTAAATGGCTCTGGGTCCCCTCTGGCTCTGGCTCTGGGAGAGGCTGAAAGGACACAAAACAGCAGCACAGCATTCGCCAAGTACGCTGAGCAGGGGGCGACGGAGGCTGAGCAGGACTGCGATCTTCTACACCTCAGCGCCCCAGGACAGGCCGGCTGCATCGCGGCTGCCACTGGCCAGTGTGCGCCCTCATTCCCGCCATTGCCCATGGGGTCAAGTAAATGGCTCTGGGTCCCCTCTGGCTCTGGCTCTGGGAGAGGCTGAAAGGACACAAAACAGCAGCACAGCATTCGCCAAGTACGCTGAGCAGGGGGCGACGGAGGCTGAACAGGACTGCGATCTTCTACACCTCAGCGCCCCAGGACAGGCCGGCTGCATCGCGGCTGCCACTGGCCAGTGTGCGCCCTCATTCCCGCCATTGCCCATGGGGTCAAGTAAATGGCTCTGGGTCCCCTCTGGCTCTGGCTCTGGGAGAGGCTGAAAGGACACAAAACAGCAGCACAGCATTCGCCAAGTACGCTGAGCAGGGGGCGACGGAGGCTGAGCAGGACTGCGATCTTCTACACCTCAGCGCCCCAGGACAGGCCGGCTGCATCGCGGCTGCCACTGGCCAGTGTGCGCCCTCATTCCCGCCATTGCCCATGGGGTCAAGTAAATGGCTCTGGGTCCCCTCTGGCTCTGGCTCTGGGAGAGGCTGAAAGGACACAAAACAGCAGCACAGCATTCGCCAAGTACGCTGAGCAGGGGGCGACGGAGGCTGAGCAGGACTGCGATCTTCTACACCTCAGCGCCCCAGGACAGGCCGGCTGCATCGCGGCTGCCACTGGCCAGTGTGCGCCCTCATTCCCGCCATTGCCCATGGGGTCAAGTAAATGGCTCTGGGTCCCCTCTGGCTCTGGCTCTGGGAGAGGCTGAAAGGACACAAAACAGCAGCACAGCATACGCCAAGTACGCTGAGCAGGGGGCGACGGAGGCTGAACAGGACTGCGATCTTCTACACCTCAGCGCCCCAGGACAGGCCGGCTGCATCGCGGCTGCCACTGGCCAGTGTGCGCCCTCATTCCCGCCATTGCCCATGGGGTCAAGTAAATGGCTCTGGGTCCCCTCTGGCTCTGGCTCTGGGAGAGGCTGAAAGGACACAAAACAGCAGCACAGCATTCGCCAAGTACGCTGAGCAGGGGGCGACGGAGGCTGAGCAGGACTGCGATCTTCTACACCTCAGCGCCCCAGGACAGGCCGGCTGCATCGCGGCTGCCACTGGCCAGTGTGCGCCCTCATTCCCGCCATTGCCCATGGGGTCAAGTAAATGGCTCTGGGTCCCCTCTGGCTCTGGCTCTGGGAGAGGCTGAAAGGACACAAAACAGCAGCACAGCATTCGCCAAGTACGCTGAGCAGGGGGCGACGGAGGCTGAACAGGACTGCGATCTTCTACACCTCAGCGCCCCAGGACAGGCCGGCTGCATCGCGGCTGCCACTGGCCAGTGTGCGCCCTCATTCCCGCCATTGCCCATGGGGTCAAGTAAATGGCTCTGGGTCCCCTCTGGCTCTGGCTCTGGGAGAGGCTGAAAGGACACAAAACAGCAGCACAGCATTCGCCAAGTACGCTGAGCAGGGGGCGACGGAGGCTGAGCAGGACTGCGATCTTCTACACCTCAGCGCCCCAGGACAGGCCGGCTGCATCGCGGCTGCCACTGGCCAGTGTGCGCCCTCATTCCCGCCATTGCCCATGGGGTCAAGTAAATGGCTCTGGGTCCCCTCTGGCTCTGGCTCTGGGAGAGGCTGAAAGGACACAAAACAGCAGCACAGCATTCGCCAAGTACGCTGAGCAGGGGGCGACGGAGGCTGAACAGGACTGCGATCTTCTACACCTCAGCGCCCCAGGACAGGCCGGCTGCATCGCGGCTGCCACTGGCCAGTGTGCGCCCTCATTCCCGCCATTGGCCGTGGGGTCAAGTAAATGGCTCTGGGTCCCCTCTGGCTCTGGCTCTGGGAGAGGCTGAAAGGACACAAAACAGCAGCACAGCATTCGCCAAGTACGCTGAGCAGGGGGCGACGGAGGCTGAGCAGGACTGCGATCTTCTACACCTCAGCGCCCCAGGACAGGCCGGCTGCATCGCGGCTGCCACTGGCCAGTGTGCGCCCTCATTCCCGCCATTGCCCATGGGGTCAAGTAAATGGCTCTGGGTCCCCTCTGGCTCTGGCTCTGGGAGAGGCTGAAAGGACACAAAACAGCAGCACAGCATTCGCCAAGTACGCTGAGCAGGGGGCGACGGAGGCTGAACAGGACTGCGATCTTCTACACCTCAGCGCCCCAGGACAGGCCGGCTGCATCGCGGCTGCCACTGGCCAGTGTGCGCCCTCATTCCCGCCATTGCCCATGGGGTCAAGTAAATGGCTCTGGGTCCCCTCTGGCTCTGGCTCTGGGAGAGGCTGAAAGGACACAAAACAGCAGCACAGCATTCGCCAAGTACGCTGAGCAGGGGGCGACGGAGGCTGAGCAGGACTGCGATCTTCTACACCTCAGCGCCCCAGGACAGGCCGGCTGCATCGCGGCTGCCACTGGCCAGTGTGCGCCCTCATTCCCGCCATTGCCCATGGGGTCAAGTAAATGGCTCTGGGTCCCCTCTGGCTCTGGCTCTGGGAGAGGCTGAAAGGACACAAAACAGCAGCACAGCATTCGCCAAGTACGCTGAGCAGGGGGCGACGGAGGCTGAACAGGACTGCGATCTTCTACACCTCAGCGCCCCAGGACAGGCCGGCTGCATCGCGGCTGCCACTGGCCAGTGTGCGCCCTCATTCCCGCCATTGCCCATGGGGTCAAGTAAATGGCTCTGGGTCCCCTCTGGCTCTGGCTCTGGGAGAGGCTGAAAGGACACAAAACATGTTGAGGCAGGTTTCTGAGTTTCTGAGCTAAGCACAGTGTCAAGCTCGTAAGGCCAGAAAACATTACCTACTCTAATTGTGTCATCTATAGTTTGGCAAACAAGACCAGTATCAATGAAACACTGCTTGGAGCAGCTAGGAAGCTTGGGAGAGCTTAATTCAAAAGCTTCAGCCCAAGGCCTCAGATTTTGCTATTCAGCAGCAGATGAGCAAATAAGCCTCAGAGCGGGTGGTTTTCAGTGCTAGCTGAATGCGAGGCGTCCTGCCTGCCGAGCTGCCGCCAGTGGCGCCTGAGCCCACTGCCGGAGAGCCTGGAAGACATCCGCCCAATCCAGCGCGGCCACAGCCCCTGGAACATGGCCAGCATCGCTCTGCGCCTCACCTCCCGCGTCTATCCAAGCTTCCAGGTTATCAGATCCCTCCAACCACTCAAAATACCTCCAGAGCTGAATTTTGAGGAAGTAAAGGCCTACTCCTTCCCGCATTTCCTGGGCCAGCTTGGTGGTATATTGACTGAACCGGTTTATTATCGAAAAAGACAAAACTTGCTACCAATGTTTGCAGGCATTCTCGGCCTCTGGCTGGGCGCCGTAAGTATTTGCCTCTATAGTAATTTCAGTCCAATAAACCTTATCTCTTAATTCAAAACTTTTCATCCACAGCTTCGTCCCACTGCCTGCTGATGTAAGAAGAGAAATCTTGTAGAGTCTCTTGGCCGCCATTCATCTGGGCACTTTTCTGGCCAAACTGGCCTGGGCCTTGGCCCGCAAAAATAGCGCAGAAATGAACGGGGACACGAAGGCTACAGCGGTGGAACTGGTGCCATTTGGGGCTGGTTGGAGGAGGAGGGCTTTGGAAAGGAAGCAAATTCTGCAGGGACCCGTGGAGGAGGGCGAGGAGGTAGGAAAGGCTGAGGATCAGGAGGGCACTGATGAGCCGGCATCTCTGCCAGACTTCACTCACAATCCGGAGCTTGGCTCTCCTACGACTGAGCAGGTGCCCAATTCTGCAAATTGTGGCTGACTGCTATCGAACAGCCAGACACCAACAGGTTGAGGATAACAAGGAGGAGTCAGAAGCAGCAGCCAATTTACCAGCCACTGCAGTCGGAGAGAAAAAGAGTGGCCTGCCTGATGAACAGGTATTCAAGATTTTTCTCCCTCAGTGAGTTGCAGCATTTGGACCCTGCTCTCCTGGGCTAGTGGACTCCAAATGATTGTTTCCTTTCTCATATTCAGGCAGAAGAAGGGCAGGAGGTGGAGGGAAAATGCGAAGAGGGCAGCCTTGGAGAGAAAGAAGGCGTCGAGGAAGAGCAGATAATTAGCTGCCGGCCCTGTAGCCACCCACTTGCCCCTCAGAAGGCCCAGATGCCGTAAGAAAATAGCAGCAATATTTTTAATTTCATCACTTTTATTTGTTATTGCATTGGCTACGGAAAGAAGGTGGTAGTTGGATGTTTCGCTCGCATTAACAAATTATCAATATTTGAATCGCCTTCTGTTCACCACTCTACCATCCACTAAAAAAACATCAAGAGCTCATTGAAGGCATACTCCTTTTCGCATTTCCTGTGAGAAATGTGAGATGAGATAACGTGAGAAAATGTCCGCAATATTTAGAATTTTGCCATTTTGCATTGTTTTTGCATCGGCTCGGGAAACTGGGTGGTGTATTTGGATTTGTCACTCGCTTTACCCATGCGTTTGAAATAAGCGCCCTATGGCATACATGGGAACTGATATGTAAATTTCGAATGTGTTGCCGTGCTACGCTACGTTTTATGGATATTAAGTGGTCAGGTGACAACTGCATTGTTTCCAATGGTTAACTCATTTGATCTGGTTCATTTTCCCTCAAATACCAAAACAATGTCTGGCTTAGTCAATTCCAGTTGACGTATGTGTACGAGGCAGTGCCAGGTTAAGCCCCAAATTAGGAATGAAGCACTGCTGGCAGCTACTATTTTTAACAGCACAGAGCTCGACGTGTTGCGCATCCAACTATAGGACGGAAAACTGAGGCAAAGAAAAAGGAGACTTTTTGCTATCTTTCAAAAAGCAAGAGGTGAAGATGTGGGGAAATACCCATTTTAGTTTTACCTATTTTCTTTAAAAATTTTAAGTTGAGTGAGAGGCTAGGACTCTTTTTCATACTCAGGAAACGTTCATTTTGTCAAAAACTTATAAGTTTTATTCGTTTTGTCATTATGAGCCAGCAACAAAAGTGTCACTACATGCTGCCGACGCGACGAAGGAATTGCAAAACATGGTGGCACGTCCCCGCACAAACTCAGTTAATCGCACTTCGAAAAATAGGAAACCAAGCTTACGACTGCGGTGTCAGATTCCAAACCCAACTAATAGCATCACAGACTAGCATTAGCAGATAACTAGCTATGAGCAAGGTGTGTTCATCAACTTTTTCCCTTCCTTTTTTAGCCTTCCGCAGTCTAGGCCAAAGTCGGGCATCCTACTCACATGTCAAGGCTTGTCCAAAAGTGTGAGCCTAAAAAGCCTCAGCCTCTTTCTCAGCCAAACTGCCCCAAAGTTTCTACTTCCACACGCAACCTTTGTCTCCTTGTCTCCCTAGTTAGCTTTCCTCTAACCCAGCATCACTCGCAGACTTTGCTTCTTCCTGCTAGGAGAACAAAGACCCAGGAAAGCTGAAACCATGGAAAGCCGCCGCCTATTCTTCAGCCTCTCAGCAGCCGCCGCTCTCTTTCTCCTCTCAGCAGCCTCGCTGAGCATCGAAGAGCGGTAACTGCATATAGGGGCTTGCTAGCGACTGAAAGTGTTCGGATTGTTTGAGGCTGACACGGGGGCAGGAGGTGTCGGAGTCGTGGATGCTGAAGCAGCTGACGCATTTCCTGCTGACCCCGCAGCGCCTGGCTGAGGCGGCTGCGAACACGAAGAAGGCCAACACCGGCCGCAACTGCTTCTTCTCACCCGTACAGTGCTATCTCAAGACGCTAGACTGATTCAAGGGCTGTTGCGCTTGCTCTTGTTCTTTTTGCCCAGTCTCTTGCATCCATGCCTGCTCACGCTCTAGTTTACGCTTATTTTTTGCTGTTTTTAGCCGTTCATAAACTTGTTCATAAACGAAAAGTCGGGTCGAAGCATCGAAACAGAGGCCAAGCTTGATATTGATTTCAAAAAGGAGAAGTCAGCTTAGTAAGGATTGCTGCTTTTTAATATAATGGTACAACGTTTTTCCTTTTCTACACCTCTTTTGATTATTTTCTGGATAAACGGCAGCTGTTAAAAACAGCTGATATCTTATTACTGCAACCTCAAATGGCTTAAACTTACTCCTTCTCAACTTCCGAGGCTTGAAAATGGTTCCTGCGCCTGCCTAGAAGATCACGCAAACAAAGAACAAAGAAGCTTTTTCTGGGAAGTTTAAATCATAAAACTGAGCTAAAATTAGTCCATATAAAGCCTGAAAATTAGCCCATATAAAGAAAGCCTGATAAGGCCTTAATGAGCCCAAAAATCCATGCCTTGCTATTCAGTTTCACAGCACCAACTGAACAAAGGTTCTAATCGCGAATTCGCTGGCTTTTGCCTCTCTCCCCTGCAGATTGTTGGCCCTGTTTGCGATGTAAAACTAACATCTACATTCCTCATCTACATATATTTTTTTTTATTTTATTTTTTATTTCTAATTTTCTAACACGTGTCCCATCAAGAGACGTATGGTACAAAGTACACAAAATACACTAAGTAATACACATATAATAAAATAAGATGTCCTATTAAGATTAAAATTAAAGTATTGAGTCCTGTTTAGTTTTTGTTGCCTATTGCATTAGGTGATGATTTTTGCTTCCAGTAGATTATTGCATTTTACCAAAATTGTTTATTACAGCCCATGGAAATGATACCACCTTCATTAGCAAAGGAGTTTCATAACAAGTGTGGTTATAAAGAATGAATAATTTCTTGCTAACTAATGTGGCAAAGTCTTCCTTTGTGTCTTTCTCACCCTTACTGAAAATGAATAAAGATAGTTGGCTCGCGTCGCGCGTGATATATGACATCAACTCAGCTGGAGAAAACTCAGATAGCGGAGCATGGCAGCCATGCAAGGAAATAACTTATGTCATATAAAAATACTTAAAATGGAAGAATATGAACAGAAGTATCTGCTGATTTGCTTGTTAAATTTGTCAGATTGCAGCAAAATATAATCCAGTTAATAAATCAAAAAATGGTAATAAATTGTTAGCAGCTTTTCTCAACATTCAAGAAAACGCAATTTAGGTAATACCTTTGGACAAACCACATGGGAAATCTTTAGAGATCCCCAGAGAAGATTTATGGCCTCTCAAATGATGAGAAAGAAAATCAGGAATAGACACGACAGCTATCCAGCCATCACAAGCGTTGAATCGGCCCAATTAAGGACAATCTCTCTACAGTCATGAAGTGCTCATGGACTATGCTTGTTCTTGCTCTGACCTTGATCATTGCTTCGAGTTAACAGCATTTCTCTTAATCAGAACATTGAAAACACAATGCTTCACTGATTTTCAGCAGCCGCTGCTGAGGAAAAGAAAGAGGAGAAGAAGAGCGATGGCGAAACACCCAAGATCACTAAAGTCGGAGCGGCAAAGGTTAGCCAACAGCAGAACAATTGATAAGGGCGAGTGAATGCTTGCTTGATGGTTTATTGACGGAGCTTTGTAGGGCAAGAGTGGTGGAAAGGGCAAGGGCAGTGTTCCGAATGTGAGGCAGTACGTGAATGAGCAGAAAGACGGCCTGCTGAATTCCGTCCTCAAGTGGATCGCAAAGTTCGTCAAGAATGTTCCAGAGTGATCACATCACCCTACATCCCTCCTTTATTTCCACAGTTCTTACGTAAAGAAATTAGCCATATTGCTCAAACTTACCAAGCCACCGATTGAATTGCATATTCACAGAGACAAAATCGATCCGCCAATCCGCTCCGCTGTGACAAAACCGATCCGCAAATACAAAACCGATCCGAAGATGAAAAATTGTTTCGTTTCAAAATTATCCAAAAACACCTTTCTCATAAAAGATGGCAGGTACATCTTACGTTTACGAGCTCAACGCGAAGCTTTGTTAAATGCACTTTTCATTTGACACAACATTCGCTTTTTACATTTCAACGTTTTTGCGGGGTACAACATCATCACAAAAGGTATGTTATAAGAATATGAATTTAATTGATGATCTTACCCCTTCATCAGGGCCAGCTTCTCAAACAGTATCAAATTTTGTTTACTTTTCTCTATTGGAGTAGCATTATCGAGTGAACATTTTCAATGAAATGCGATGTGCCCGATGCCTTGGAGCAGGAGCCGCACTTACCATTGAATTTCTTGAAATCTCTTTTTAATGCCACTATTTTTGATTGATTTTGTGGCCTTTTAATTATTCTAAGGAAACTATTGTGGCCTTTTAATCATTCTAATCACCTCTTCAATTGAACCTTAGCCTCATCGATGGTGTTTTCACGGACAATGTAATCCTCTCCATCACATACTCCATGCGCACGCCTCATGCCTCCATCCGATAGCCCTGTTTCAGCTACTCTCACTACCAGCTTTTGTGAAAACCTGCTGGAAAACCAAATATTCGGTCTTGAAGGCCTCGATAGGGGAGGAGGCAGAGCCTTAGGCAAATAAGCCAAGCAAACTAATTGAAACAACCCTGCTGTTTCATACCGCCACATATATACTAATAATCCTCGGCTATTAACTCACACATATCATCGACATCACACGTAGCAAATGGATCAAATTTTGCCCTATCATGACACAGAGGTCGATTTGGGCATCAGTTGAAGTTGTGGAAGGAGCGGGCGACCAAGGAAAGCGAGACTCAACCTCCATGTGTTGGAAAGGAATGACGGAGCGTCCACCATCCTGGACACCGCCTATTCCATCAGTCTTCCGGCCGATGCAAATTGCGGTTTTCAAGCCATCCAGGTTCTCATTGAAAAATATTCTTTTAACTTTCTTTGAAGGCTGTGGTTAGGTTTTGTTTGGATTATCCTGAATATTTTAGCTTATTTGAACATCAATGAAGGGGGGGGGCGGCCCCTTCCTTGCTGTTGGGGGCGGGGGACTGGGATCTGGGTAACACCATAGAGTACAGCATGTTCAAGGAGCCCGCCGACGTCTCCGACACGCAGTGTGACCCAACATGCCCCAAAACGTGCGAACGCGAACGGGGGCTTGTTCGCAAAGCAGGTTCGCGAATGCGAACCTAAAATTTCTCAAACGGGCCATGTTCGAACCTAACATGGCCAAACATGGGTATTTTTTGCGAACCTGCCCTAATTATTCATATTTTTGCCTAAAAACGCCTGAAAGTGCCGTATTTTGATCTGGCGCGTTGTGGGGCGTCTCCAGGGTATGCAGTACGGTAGATGAGGCAATGCCCTGGGCCCTGGAGTGGAGCTGACAGAGCGAAATCATGCTTGACTTTAGTTTCCCAGAAACGCCAATATTACCGGAGGGGGCACTAAGTCTTCACCTTTTTTATTTTGCTTGGTTACATCTGTTATGCAATAACATGTCTAAAGTGGTTTACACTTGAAACATTAACATAATAAAAAATAGGACTGTCACTGGTGGTAGGATAAATTACAGGGGAGAAATTTGAGAAATTTTACATTTTCTGCGATTTCTCCATAAGTAATGAAGATATTTAAAAACAAATTTAGCACAATGTTTATGCATATTTGATCTAAATTCTAGCCAATTTTTAGCTTGATATGATCATTTATAGATAAGTAATAAGCATTTTAAAAAAAGGCGAAGACTTAGTGCCCCCCCCCCCCCCCGGTACAGGGCCGGGCATTAAAAATCAAGCATCTTTTTGTCAACTATAAATCAAGATGTACTAAAGCTTTTTTGATAGAAATGTATCAACATATACGTATATTAATTGACTTTATTGTGCAATATTTTTGGGCCAAACTTTTATAATTACAAACACTTTAGGAGCAAATTTATAATTGAGTTAATGTGTTATGTTTTTAATTAATCAATCAATTTTATGTTCATACATAATTGTTCATATGTTTAATCGGTAAGTTCATGCTAAAACCTTAGAGTGGTGTCTCTCTCTATATATATATATATATATCTGGTACCATCGGCAGGCCAAAAGTGGGTTTCTTTTCTCCAAAAGATTTTATTCTATAAGAATTGCTTACAGAATATTAAAAATATATTGTTGAAAATCCAAGGTAATACCTGACCTCAGTTCTGTAAGAAATTGGCAAGTGCGGCAACGTTAATAAGAAGAAGCTACCAAATGAACATGAACACTCATTTTATATATAAAAAAATATATAGTCTTTTTGTACATATTCCAAAATAGAAGATATTTTATGAAAAATATCTCGATATACTCTATTTCAACAAAAAATTATGATTAAAAAGTATAAATAATATGGTCATTCTGATCAAAAAAACCCGTCTAGATCATTTATTTATGATAAAACTGGTAAAAAAAACTATTTTAAATAAGGCATTTTCCGCCATTCCCTGAAAAATCAGGAAAAAAGAGCCCGTTCGCATTTTGCGAACCTAACATGCGAACAAGCCCCGTTCGCATGGGTTCGCGTTCGCGTTCGCAAAACCCCCGTTCGCACGGGCTTTTTGCTGCGAACGCGAACGCGAACGCGAACGGGGGGGGGCCCGTTCGCAAACTGGGACACACTGCCGACACGGACCTTTTCAAGTTCTCCGTTTCCACTGGTGACACGGCCTCCTGACTATCATCCTTTCCTTCCATCCCACGGAAAACAAAGCCCTTCTTGTCATTGCAAAAACTGGGGGGGAGGGCGCTTCTCCCCCTCTTGAGGGGCCCCGGCCCGGGGCCTCCCTTCCTGCAATCCCAAGTCTCGCTGAAGCTGACCATCGTCGATTCGGATGTTGCCGTCTGCAGCCAGCAGCAGTACACTTTCCGGTTGGTGGCTATTTTTTGGCTGAAAAGAGACTTGGGTGTAGAAAAATTGAACCAGTTGCGGGATAGCGGAAAATGCAGTTGTGGTCGCGGCTTCCTCTGCAATCACTTTATGGACTCCTGAAGATGGAAGATAGCAAATGCAGGCAGAGAAGATGGTGCTCCAGGTGCGTGGGGACAGGGAAGTGGGAGCTGTGGTGGTTGTAGGCCTGGGCCCAAGATTCGGATGGCGGTCTTCTGGTCCGCTCTCTGCCCACCTCCTTCTCCCTGGAGGAAGGATGGATCCGCTTGGCTCGCCAGCTCCATGCCGCATTCTCGTTGACCCAATCCTGACCCAGGCCTTCTGTACATATATAAGAACCATCTTAGAATATGCCTCCCCATCCTGGAACTTGCTGTTTTGCGCTGACTCAAACCGCCTAGAACAGGTCCAGTGACAGTTTTCTCGCTTCATTTTCCGCAAATGTCACCTGCAATATATGGGACTAGGATATGAATTCCGTTGCTCGCAGCTAGGCCTTGCATCCCTGGAACAACGTCGCACTGCTGCTGATTTAACTTTTCTCTATAATGTGTTTCATTCAAGACAGTTCTGTCCTGGCATTGCTCAATTCAAAAAGTCCGCCCGCCCTCTCAAGCGCAACTCCCGCATTCCCGTTGACCCAAGGGCCCCGAACCTAGTGGCGCCATGGAGGTGTATATATAATGGAGGGCAAACTCTTTAACACTGGAACGGGGGTGGGTACGCGAAACTCAAAAAGTTATAACACATGGGGTCGAAAGTGACCTTTTGTTAACGGCTGCTGTATGTCGTAGGAAGCATGTAGGAAGACGTTCTTGGGCTTAAAAAAATGCACAGAACTTGATTTATTCAGAGCAATCATCAGTTTTTATTACTTTATGAACCTTTTTCAAGTTATTCAGTGAAAACTGGGGGTGCATTTAAAGTTTTCCGATCTTAAGTCTCATTGGCAAACCAAAAACTAATGTTTCATTGATATTTATGTTTAAAAGGGGTCAGAAACCAATTTCATTTAGCATCTAGGTTTTTATTGCAATCGCTAGATAGTGTTTGCTCCATTAGGAGTGGGGAATGTTCTATCTCGATGTTTCAAATGTGCGCTTAACATAGGTTTTGCGCGGATTTCATGGCATGGAACAGTGTAAGCTAATATACCACCTTGCAGAGAAACAGGAAAAAGGAGAAAGTGGAATGGAAGGCGAGGAATCCTGTGGTGTCTGTTTGGGAGTGTTGAAAGAATCGGGGAGAGGTCGAGGGAAAAGCAGCAGTTTGACCTGTGTCATTCGACCTGGCTGCGGCAGCAGCTACCACCCAGAATGTGTTGGCCTGAGCAAGGAAGAGTATCGCCGCCTATCGCAAAAAGGAAAGAAGGATTCCTTCACCTGCCCCAGCTGTGCCGCCGCACCTCAGCTCCTCGCCCCTCTTCAGCCGCCTTTCCCAGAACCTACGCCGCAAGCAGAGCCAGAGCCCCTACGCCTGTGCCAGCCTCGCCATCCCCTCTGAGCCAATCTTCGCCTACTTCTGTGCCGTCGACTACGCTCTCGCCACCTCTCCACACTCCGAGCTCAATGAACGCCAGCTCTGGGCTGCTCTCAACTGCAAGCTTGCCTCCGACATCCTCTCCTTTCTCCCTCCACAGACTCATCCACCTTCAGCCTCGGTTACCCTCTTCTCTCCATTCTTCCTATTTTTGCAATGGCTCATATTGCAAGGCCTGTGACCTGACTGCTCGGGTGGTGGGCGGCTGTTTCAAGAGAATTTTCATGAAGGGCTACGTTCGTCTTCTAAATGATACACTAGGGCAGAGTAGCTCTAAGCCAGGCGAGAAGAAAAAGCCTCTCAGGCAGGATCTTAATCCATCATTGACAGGCAATTCTGAGGGAAGCTCCAATATGTTCTAAGATTTTTGTTTGCTTTTCGTTTCTCTATTGTTGATACTTGTGCTTTGCTTTTTACAAAAATGTTTATTCCTTGCGATTTGGTTAGAAAAAGTAACTAATAATACGCAATAAAGCAAGCCTGTTTGCTACCCAGTAGTCTGATGTAAAAAATATTATATTAGTATTATATCATTATAACATTATATTAAGCTGATAGTTTCTCATTCAGCATTATAACGTGTGGGTATAGCCCAGTTTTGTCTCCATTTATATCCCACCTCCCCGGTGGCGCAGAGCTGGCCCCACAGGGTGGCCAGCCTGTGGAACCGGATTACGGAGCTGGCAATTCTGAGCTCCCCGGAGGCTTTTGCCGAGGCCGTGCAGCACCTATTTTGAGCCCTGGCCACTGCCCTTTTCTGTTCATTTGCACTTTTCCTTTGCATGCTGTGATAGCCTCTGCTGTTTTCCCCAACTGGCTTCATACGTGTCCCTACTAAAAAATGAACCCCCCCCCGGTGTTGGTTGATTTTACCCCCCCCACCCCCCCCGGTCGGGTTTTTCCAGGTCAAAGTTGGTTGGTTGGTGCGGGGCCCCCCCCCGACCCCCCCGGGGGCCCCCACCCCCCCACCGGTGGGGGTTATTTGGGGGTTCAACAAAGTTGGTTGATTACTTAGTGCAATGGGAAAATTTTGCAAAATATAGGCCTTTTTAACGAAAAAGTGCTCCTAAAAACCCCAATTGGGCACAAAACTTGCGCCAGCAAGGAAAATTTTTGATATTGACCAACAAAACAAGTAAATTTCGTATGAAATTTTCAAAAATGTGGTTGGTTAGAAGGACCGGGGGCCCGGGGGGGGGGTACCTCCCAGCCAAGTTGGTTGGTTGGTCAGGTAGGTCCTGAAAAAACTTGGTTGGTTGGTTGGGACCGGGGGGGGTCGGGGTGGCTCGCCGGCAAACTGTTGGTTGGTTGCTTCGGGGGGGGGGGGGGGGGGGGGGGGGGGGTCGGGTCACGTATGACTGGCTTGGAAGGAAAACAAACAACAACAGCAATAATAACGTACCCCAACTTCGGCTGCTTCAGTTTTCTAGGTGTTTAGTTCCTTTTTTATGCGTAATTAATAAACGCTCTTCTAAAATTGCGGCCAAAAACTGGGGAGCTAAATCCAAACTACATAGCCAGTGTGCCTTAGCTTGTTTGATTTTTCAAAGACAGCATGAAAGGAAGGATTGTATCTGGGAAAATGTTGGGACCTGAACAGGTGGGCAGAAAGTCGTGGCGCATGAAGGTGGAGGTGCTGGTGGAGGAGGTGAACGACAACCCGCCCACCATCCAACAAGCTCAGTTCTCTGTCAGCGAATCTGCAGAGCCGGGCACAGTCATCGGCCAGTTCAGCTTCCTGCTTTTGGTGTGGCTGGACGCCTATTCCCAGTTGAGCCACTGCATAAGTAGAGCATTTGAGATGAAAGCGGAGGATGTGAAGATGGGGAGCATCCAGTAGACGGAGGGAAGAGGGGTCGCAAAGTTAGCTTCGGCTGCCATCTGCCCACCACGGAGGTGAACAGAACCTCCATGTGCCCACCTCGCTGCTCTCTGATGAAGCAGATGTATTGCTGGCTCTTCAGAAGCATGGCAAAGTAACGCTGCTTTCAGGGATATTTGACCGCGGAGCGGCCCGAAGGGCTGCTCCGCGGTCTATAGAGGTTACTAAACTTTTGTCCTCATATATGTGTATATATGGGTATCTGGAAATGCTGTCCACGGCCGAATTCTCAACGGATTTGGACAAACTTTTTTTTCCTGAAAGGTAATGCTATTTTAGGAAGATCTGGAGGGGTGGAACCGGTCCCCGAGCATTTGAAACATTACTTTTTTGGGTAGAAAGTTTGAGCAATGGGCTATGCTGAAAAAGGGTGAATTCTCAACGGATTTGGACAAACTTTTTTTTCCTGAAAGGTAATACTATTTTAGGAAGATCTGGAGTGGTGGATCCAGTCCCCGAGCATTTGAAACATTACTTTTTTGGGTAGAAAGTTTGAACAATGGGGTATGCTGAAAAAGGGTGAATTCTCAACGGATTTGGACAAATTTTTTTTTCCTGAAAGGTAATGCTACTTTAGGAAGATCTGGAGGGGTGGAACCGGTCCCCGAGCATTTGAAACATTACTTTTTTGGGTAGAAAGTTTGAACAATGGGGTATGCTCAAAAAGGGTGAATTCTCAACGGATTTGGACAAACTTTTTTTTCCTGAAAGGTAATAAAATTTTAGGAAGATCTGGATGGGTGGAAGAAGTTCCGGAGCATTTGAAACATTACTTTTTGGGTAGAAAGTTTTAAAAATGGGGTATGCTGAGAAATGGCGAATTCTCAATGGATCTTGTCAATCTTTTTTTCCTGAAAGCTAATAAAATTTTAAGAATAACTGGAGGGGTGGAACTGGTCCCGAAGCATTTGAAACATTACTTTTCTGGGTAGAAGTTGGAAAATTGCAATATACTGTTTTGTGCTGTAATACCTGAATTTATGAAAATTGCGCAGAAGACTTGATTTTATCTGTGCTTACTTTTGAAATTGGTTGAGAAGCCACAGACTTGCTTTTTTGAGTGACAAAATTTCATATATATGGTGCGCTCCGCGGTCACCTATTGCGCTTTGCGCCATATACTTGTTCAATATTCTTTTAGGAATATCATGACTACTCACACATTGCTTTTACCAGATTTCTTTGTGATTTTAGCTTAAATATGAAACATCAGACAGCTGGGTACTATCAGGGTAGCCCTCGCCTACTCCGCCCTTTTCAGCCCCTGGCAAATCAACAGACCCTCTGCATGCGCCAGCAGATGAGTTCTCGGCTTTCCACTCTTTCACTCTCCACCTCTGTTACCAGGCAATCTTATGTTGTAGCTGGACTTTATGCCTTTAAAAGGCGCATCCGTGTCAATGACTGTATCGAAATAGTGCGTTATGGGGCCTTGAATAGGAGCTTTATTTTTGCCTCAGCAATTGAGAAGCGGCATTTAGCAATTGGCCTTGCTCAGAGGGGCTGATTTTTTAAGGTGCAGTACTGCTTGGACGGCAGCTCCGGCAAGGGCATTGCCCGCCTGGCCCAGTTGCCCATCGACGACGCCCACCGGCTCAACTCCCCATAGCCTCTGCCCGCGTACTGCCGCGTCTCAAGGGCCCTCCGGGCAAATTAAGGCCGGTCTTGGGGCTGCATTCTGTACAATTGCTCGGGCGTGAGGGGGCGGGAGCCCATTGCTCAGTTGATAACCTTAGCAAACTCATACAGCCGACGAAACATTAGCCGCCCGGCTACATTCCCCCAAGTCCACCATCTAGAGCCCCTGAGCATGTGCAGCGCCTTGAAGAGACGCCTTGGAACTGGCGGCTAGTGGAGCCTACGACGCCATCGTGGGCGGCATTCGCAACTCCTCCAATGCTGCTACTGCTAAGGACGCCGCAGAGGCTACCCAGGAGACTGACTGACCCCTCCGAACCACTCCAGCAGTCCATCCTACGCTCCGTGCAAAGCAGCGAAATCGCAGCCTTGCACTGCCAGCTCAATGCCGACGCCGATTGTCAGGTCACCATTGAGGACTTTAAGGTTATTTGAGAGGCCGTTTGCATCGAGGAGATAGTTAGAATTGGCTTAGTTTCTCAATCTGCTCAGCCTGAAACTGTATGAGACCACAACGGAGGGAGCAGGTTCTCAATCGGTTTTTGATAAATTACCTGGCATAAGCAATGAACCACGCGGTTTCCCTTTTATCGGCCGATTAGCAAGCATATTCTTGGACATTGGCCTGGCGCGAGGGAGCGAAGCGACCGTCAGCGCCCAGGCCCTCTTTTCGACCCAGGTGTATGTTTTGAGGGTTATTGCCAGATCTCAAAATTGATAAGCGTTTTTCTCATCCCAGATAGCACCGATTGCACTGATTTTAGCTGCAATGGAAAGGGCAACATCGAATTATGGGGGGTACTCGCGAAAAGCAGCATAAAAGTTTGGATTTGATGGAGAAAATTGAAAAAAAAGTTGCCGTCCGAACTCCTGCCCTGCCCTGCTGCCCTGCCCTGCCCTGCCCTGCCCTGCCCTGCCCTGCCCTGCCCTGCTGCTTCGCATCTGCTAATGAACGAGAGTAGGTATTCATTTCATCCCCCCACCCTTTCCCCTCGTCCTTTAGCCTCAATATGTATTGCTTATTTATAAACCTTCAGTTATATATTATTTCATATGCGCCAGTGGTGTAGTGGTGCAAGCGGTTGGCTGCGGGATCTGACTGATGGGTTCGAAACCTTCTCCAGCATAACTTTTATTTTTCTAAAATTTAAAGTTGGAAATAACCAGTACCATCGGGAAGCCAAAAGTAAAGCTATTTTCTCCCAAAAAATCGAGTGTAAAACTAAAATAATTTCTCAAAAATTTTTGTTTCCCGAAAATTTTGCATTTGTTTTAATTGTCAAAACTTTCTTTATTTTAATTTTATTTCACTAATTTATTTATTATTTTGTTTTATTTATTTATCTAAAAAAAAGTTTAACTTAAAATATAAACAACAATAAATAATAAAGTACATAAATTGACATAATTTAATTTTTGTATATTTAAAGTTGAAGAAATATCTGGTACCATCGGCAAGCCGAAAGTAAAGCTCTTTTCTCCCAAAAATCGACTGCCCCGAGTATAAAGCCAAAGAAATTTTCCTACTACTAATGGAATCTGCTGTGTCATCTGTATTTTGTTTGAGCGCGCATGAAAAGAGTCCTGGAACTGCGCGCGAAAACAAAATGCAAATGCCCCACAAGCAGATTCCATTAGTAGTAGGAAAATTTCTTTGGCTTTATACTCGGGGCAGTCGATTTTTGGGAGAAAAGAGCTTTACTTTCGGCTTGCCGATGGTACCAGATATATTCTAGCCTGAAACATCAGTCTCTTGAGTAGCTTGGCCTCAATTCTGCTCCATTTGCAGTCGGCTGAGGGACGTAAGTCTGGTGCTGGTGTGGGAGGGGAAGCTGGAGCAACTGAGGTCCGACTACACGAAGCTGGACGAGTTCCACAACAAGTTAGAATCATGACTATCATATCTAACGGTATGGTTACCTGAATCCTGATTACTTAATTCAATTTCTGACAAAACCCAATGGGAGGCTGAAACAAAGCGTAGCTGGATTGTGCAGAGAGGGTAACGCGGGCAGCCTGTTGGCCTTGGTGGTGGAAGTGGGTAAAGATGAGGAGGTAGTGGCCCGAGGAGGTGGCCATCTACAGCCCACAGCAGAAGGTTTATTCGGCTATGTTCAGGTTCACTTTCCTAACCTCTGCTCATTTCCTATTCAATTACTTCCAACATACAAATAAGTTCCTTACTTTTTATGAGAAACGCAGTGAATGATCCTAATTCCCTCTTATTAAATGTTAGAGCAATCTAATTTACTATTTTCATTGCCGCGTGCATAGACAACCCAAAAATAACTTCTAATAAACGGTCAAGTCTAATATGCAGTGTGTGGCTTGAGGCCTATCTGACCACAAGCCTCCTGCTCTTACGCGGGGCGGAGAAGCAAGACTTTGTCTCTCTAGAGCTGGTGGAGGGCTCCAGTTCAACCTGGACGACCAGAGATCTATTGCCCGGATAGAACCAGCTCGATTCCAGATTCCAGAGCCCTCTCGCCCCGTGGGCGGTAAAGGCCCCAAATCCCCGGAAGAGAGGGCTCCAGGTGATGGCGGCCTCTGAGATTGGAGAAGAGACGTGGAAATAATATTGCATGGACAGCCGTGAAATCCTACTTGAGCCTAGTGATAAGGCAAGGGAGGGCGGAGATGCGGGGGAGGGAATAAAGAAGGGCACAGTGATAGTTGATTGAACAAAACGCATGCATAAATCACCCCCACAGCATAAAGATATCTGTGTTTGTAAAAGAGCTTTGCACTATTCGCTCAGCTTTGCACTTTATGCCAGCCATGTTTTCAGCTCTAATAGTCTTTTTCGAGTGCTAATCTCGGTTGCTGTGAACTTGCTAAATCCTTTCCTTGCTTATGACGCTAGCTATGCGCTTGTTGTTATCATGCTCCCAATTGGACAATCAATTGATCACATTCGCTTATGAATGGCACTGAGAGATTTGCCATTGGGGCAGACTCGGTCGTCGTCGCAGAGCTTCTGCTCATAGAACAGCTCACAGATGCCCACCGCTTTTCTATCACACCTGTCATCATCGATGCCCGCCCTGGCCGCGCACTCCGGGCCCAGGGCCCCGGTGGCGCCGCCCGCCCGCCTATCCAGGCATAGGGGAAGCCGGACCAGCTGTGGTTGGCGAGGAGCGGGGAGGCGGCAAAGACGGCCCGGAAGCGGTTGATGAGGCGCCAGGAGCGGGGGATGGCCAGGGCGCCGCCGGCCGCTGCGCAGGCCGCCTCGGCGCCGTACCAGTCCACGGGCTGGGCGTTTTTGGGGATCCCGTACACCCGCCCGTCCAGCTCCAGGCGATGCAAGAGCTCGGGGGCTGCCTCGGCGCTGAGGAGGGAGAGCAGCAGGGGCAGGATGAGATGCATTCTTTGCTGGAGAGGTGTGATGTTGAGCTGGCCTGAAGTCTGCCAGGTGAACTGGGCAAATAAGGCTCGCGAAAGCTTGAAATGGTTTGAAAAAGCCGACTAAGGGAAAAGTTTAGGCCAAAAGTGGTTGAAATACCGTAAAATGAAAAATGAAATGAAAAAGGAAAAGAGCTTGAAATTCGCAAGTGTTTATCATGATCCGCAAGTGAAGGGCTAATTTATGAGCACATCTTACCTCTCTCGCCTTAAAAATTTCTATGTTTATGTCTTAAAATAAGTTTTAAAATTTTGAACTCAAAATCAGAATCACCTTTAGAGCAAGGGAAAACAGCTTTGAAGTTTGAAGCAGCTTGAACCACAAATAAAAGTAAAAACAAAAGTACTGCGTAAGAAATGCTACCTCTCTAAGTTACGTTACGTTTCTCTGCGTTATGGTTTCTAAAAGGCAAAATAAATTTTCCCTGTGAATCAGCTAACGAGTTAAGGAGCGGTGCGCTAAGAACTTAGTATTGTGCATTGAACTTTGTATTGTGATAAATGGAAGAACTTCGAAACTTTGGTGTTCTTTTGTATTTTCGCAAATTTTCAAAACCTGGTTGGAAAAACCGGTATTAAAAAGGAGGTGCGAGCGCAACCACTCCAATACGCTCGGGTCCAGCCTTTCAAAAAACATAATAAGACCGTGTTTTGTTTTTTTCGTTTCATTATTATTTCTTGTTGATGAATGCTGCTTTTTAAACGTGTTTGAAAATAAGAATAATGCTTTCCTTCTTTTTATTTACTTTTTACTTCTTTTTTCTTTAGTGTGCCTGTTTTACTGGACAAAATTTACTAACTATTCTTGCATCGCATTTTTTCGCCAAATATTCCATTTTTCCTGAGTGATCAATGCCTAGAGCTCCTAATCCGTCGAGACTAGCAGTAACTCAGGGTTTCACTCAGATCAGATAGCTTGCATATGTTGTCTTTGATCCATCCTTCAAAAGCAGCGACCTAAAATTGCCAGTATTCACGCAAAAGGACTGGAGAGATCAGCAGCAGCAGTACCTTGGTATAGTAGCCGGTTTCGACACCGTTGGCAGGGTTCTTGGTACCCAGGCGCTCGGACCAGGACAGGAAACATTTCGGTCCACCCGATACTATGCCCAAAATCACTGCCTGTCCTGCCTTATTCTGCACCAAGGCTGGGCCTCCCGAGTCGCCCTGCATGTGCAGTTGGATAGGCTTTTCCTAGGGCGCAACAACACCCTAGTTATGAATGGGTGACCGAGTTTTTGCAAAGTTGCATGTTAACGAATTGAATGAAGGAGTGCTAGGTTGAGCCCAAAGACTTATATGTACATCAATCGAAGCATCATTGTTTGCTACAGATGACACACTTTTTGAATTTCTGATTGAAGGCTTTTAAATTTAAATAGATGAAAAAATATGCAAAAATGCAAAAAAGTCATCTAATTCGAAAAATTGAAAAATCTAAGTTGATTGGAACCAGGTCATAGAATGTTAATTTCATAAAAAAAAATTTTCTTGATGACGAAATTTCCGACAAATTGGCCCAACATACCCAACGTTTTAGAGCAATAAACTTTCAATTTGCACCACATTGGCAGTATAGGATGAAGACCAACTTTGCAAGCGTCGGTATAGTGCTGGTCGAATGGATCCCCGCCAGCGCAGAAGTATGCCTCGGGATCGATGCTTCCGTATGCGTGTGCGCTCCTGCATCGCCTGCCATAGGCCGCAGTGACGGTCAAATTGACCACTTCTGGGTGTGCTGCCAATCCACTTCCATGCTGCCAACTCAGGGCGCCAACCAAAATTTGAGCAAAACCTGGTTCGATCAGAACGACTCCATTTCGCATAGCAACGGCCATAATCAGCTTTTCCACTTCCCACTGAAATGTGCGGCCTTTGGCGCCGGCAGCGCTGATGAGTTGGCCGTAGGACTCCAGCAGTTTTCGGTCTACGTTTTTCTGCAGGCGCAGACCCCAGCCACCGCTCTGCAGCGTCTGGCCGGGCAGCAGCATCCTCTCCTCCTCCGCTTTTGTCGCCAAGCATATCGGCTGTATTCTGCTCGAAAACGCTACTGGCCTGCATTGGGCAAAAAATTAGGTTTGCGCAAATTATATACAATGTAGGGTGTTGGATTCAATTTTCAGTGAATTTTAGCGAGACAAAATTTTCAGGGACATGAGTTCAGCTTGGCTATGTGTCTAAGATTATTAATTTGTCAATTTGATAATCCAATAATCATGTTGTAAAATGGATCATTGTAAGATCATGTTGTTGCGAATAGATGGTAAACAATTCTAGAAAAAAGATAGATAAATAAAAAAATAGCAACAAACTTGCGCATTTTGACCAGGGCAATGTCGGCGATTGGATGTGAGGCTGCTTTGGTAATCAGCTGTCGCACTTCCCCCTCATCTTTCCCAGTCAACCTGCAGGCCTATCATTTAATTCATCAATGACAATAACATTTTTTTCATAACTTTTTAGTATAATTATATTTCAGCTAAAACTAGTCCAACTGAAATTCGCCGACAGTGGCGTAGTGGTCCTCCCTCCGAGCATAGTCCTCCGCTGCGCCCACGCAATGCTCGGCGGTGATGAGGATGTCACTCTCCTCCTGCTCGTCCGACAACCGCAGCAGACTTGCGCCGCAGCCAGCTGCAATCTTTTTTTGCCAGATAGGAGCTGGGCTGCCATTGTTGCTTGGACTTCAGCCCCAGCAGCTCTGTTTCCGCTTCTGCTCCAGCTTTTTAGCATTTCGCATAGCGTTACCAATTATTGCCGAAAAAACTCTAGCTGTCAATATTTTGGGCAAACGATAAAAATTGGGCTTGTTTTGGTAAAGAAGATAAATTCTTTGATGCAAAAAAGAGGCGTACGGGTTATTCTGGCAAGCCAAGGCCATTCACCAGGCTTCAGCGTACGACCACCTTGAGCACGTTTTGACACAACTTCTCCAGCCTCGCTTGATCCTCCGCATTTGCATCTGTATTTTTCGCATAATAATTAGATGAAATAATTAATGAAATTTAAGGCATAGTTTTGAACCCATTGAAACGGGCGCAATTCTCTGCAGAAGAATACAAGACCAAAGAGTAGAGCAAAAGAGCTGGAATCATTTTTTTTCGTTTGGTTAATTATATTCCTTTGCTAGCTCTGATCTCTGCTGCCGCCTTTAAATCTTAGCGATGACAAAGATGTGCCATTGTGCTGTTATCGTGCAAGCTTGCTCACAAATGCTTGAATATGCTTTCAGTTGTTCGAAGAACACAAAAGGCTGGGTAATAGTGATGACTGGACCATTTTTTTTGTAGACGACAAAATAATTCACTAAGCTTATTCACTACAGCCTAGCCCGATCGTAGCTGAATCGCCGAAACGTTAGATACTATATTATCTGAAACATCATGGCCAGCTTTGCCTAGGTACTTGAATTTTCCGGTGCCAGAACTATGGGTGGATAAAATGAACAAGGTGGAGCCAGAAGCTGCGGCCAGAAGCTGCAAATGTAGAAAAGAAAAGTGTCCAATTAATGCCAAATGAGTCTCAATCGCCATAAAAGCGACAATTTTTGGACTTTTCATTTTTTCTTTTATGGCATTGGAAAAATAGTTTTAATTTGCAACCGAGCGGTTAAGATGAGTGACATAGCATTTTAAGAATTTACTGTTGCCGATGTACGCTTCTGTTGTTGTACTTTCGTTGAAAGGTCAGACCAAAGACGAAAAATCAAAAACCTTAAACAGCATTTCTGAATGTTTTCCAGGCGATTTGCTTTAGCTTAGATGGCTAACACTATGCAAAACTTTGAACAAGCAGTTTGTGGCTTGGTTTTCCCAATAATTATCTTCCATTCACAGTAGATGTAGAAACATTGAACATTGGAGGACATATGGTGGATTGTGGGCGGAGCGATACTGGCAGCTGTTGTTTTACCAGTTGACAGCAGTCGACTCTAAGAACTGACACATCGCTGGCTCGCGAAAATATCTGGCACACACAAATGACGCAAAACAAGTGCCAAGAAGGGCTGTCATTTTATCTTACAAGGAGGAGGTGGATTGGGCTTTAGCTGGAAAGCAAGTTTACGCAGAAAAAAGATTGGACTTGTGTATTGGCTAAGTTTTGGTTTGATTTCGTTTCAGTGGACAATCAGCATTAGGGCTACGGCATGTCGTAGAGGTGAATGGGTGGACGGAACATCTGCTGGAAGCGGGACTAAAAGGGTGGCACATGCCCGCACAAACTCAACTAACCTCTTCTAGGAAATGAAAAGCCAGGATAAATGACTCCGGTATCCGATTCCACGCCCCCTTCTTTAGCCATTAAACAGGCTTCCCGCCAGCCGCCGTCAGCATCTTTGACTAGGCCAGAATACTAAAGTAGCCGAGTTGCATTTATTTGTCACCCTTTATGTTTTTTCCTCAGCCAAAATAGGAGTTATTGCTTGGGCGTCAAAGCTAGCACAGAGGTGTTATCATGTGTATTCGACTGCTTTTCATCAACTTATAGTTTTGTCCTCTTTCCTTGTCTCAATTTTCACAAAGCACCAGCTTGTTTTGCTTCCCTTTGCAGGTGAACCACAGCTCTCGAGGGGAAGGAAGCAATGAATTGCTGCTGGCTAATCTTCGCCTGCATGCTCACGGCGCTCTCTCTCCGTTCAGCAGCCAAACAGGGCGCCGAAGAGCTGTAAATGGAGAAAGTTTGACTAAATATGAGCATGGATTTGTTTGAGGCTGACACGGGGGCAGGAGGTGTCGGAGTCGTGGATGTTGAATCAGCTGAAGAGCTTCCTGCAATGAATTGCTGCTGGCTAATCTTCGCATGCATGCTCACCGCGCTCTCTCTCCGTTCAGCAGCCAAACAGGGCGCCGAAGAGCTGTAAATGGAGAAAGTTTGACTAAATATGAGCATGGATTTGTTTGAGGCTGACACGGGGGCAGGAGGTGTCGGAGTCGTGGATGTTGAATCAGCTGAAGAGCTTCCTGCAATGAATTGCTGCTGGCTAATCTTCGCATGCATGCTCACCGCGCTCTCTCTCCGTTCAGCAGCCAAACAGGGCGCCGAAGAGCTGTAAATGGAGAAAGTTTGACTAAATATGAGCATGGATTTGTTTGAGGCTGACACGGGGGCAGGAGGTGTCGGAGTCGTGGATGTTGAATCAGCTGAAGAGCTTCCTGCAATGAATTGCTGCTGGCTAATCTTCGCATGCATGCTCACCGCGCTCTCTCTCCGTTCAGCAGCCAAACAGGGCGCCGAAGAGCTGTAAATGGAGAAAGTTTGACTAAATATGAGCATGGATTTGTTTGAGGCTGACACGGGGGCAGGAGGTGTCGGAGTCGTGGATGTTGAATCAGCTGAAGAGCTTCCTGCAATGAATTGCTGCTGGCTAATCTTCGCATGCATGCTCACCGCGCTCTCTCTCCGTTCAGCAGCCAAACAGGGCGCCGAAGAGCTGTAAATGGAGAAAGTTTGACTAAATATGAGCATGGATTTGTTTGAGGCTGACACGGGGGCAGGAGGTGTCGGAGTCGTGGATGTTGAATCAGCTGAAGAGCTTCCTGCAATGAATTGCTGCTGGCTAATCTTCGCATGCATGCTCACCGCGCTCTCTCTCCGTTCAGCAGCCAAACAGGGCGCCGAAGAGCTGTAAATGGAGAAAGTTTGACTAAATATGAGCATGGATTTGTTTGAGGCTGACACGGGGGCAGGAGGTGTCGGAGTCGTGGATGTTGAATCAGCTGAAGAGCTTCCTGCAATGAATTGCTGCTGGCTAATCTTCGCATGCATGCTCACGGCGCTCTCTCTCCGTTCAGCAGCCAAACAGGGCGCCGAAGAGCTGTAAATGGAGAAAGTTTGACTAAATATGAGCATGGATTTGTTTGAGGCTGACACGGGGGCAGGAGGTGTCGGAGTCGTGGATGTTGAATCAGCTGAAGAGCTTCCTGCAATGAATTGCTGCTGGCTAATCTTCGCATGCATGCTCACCGCGCTCTCTCTCCGTTCAGCAGCCAAACAGGGCGCCGAAGAGCTGTAAATGGAGAAAGTTTGACTAAATATGAGCATGGATTTGTTTGAGGCTGACACGGGGGCAGGAGGTGTCGGAGTCGTGGATGTTGAATCAGCTGAAGAGCTTCCTGCAATGAATTGCTGCTGGCTAATCTTCGCATGCATGCTCACGGCGCTCTCTCTCCGTTCAGCAGCCAAACAGGGCGCCGAAGAGCTGTAAATGGAGAAAGTTTGACTAAATATGAGCATGGATTTGTTTGAGGCTGACACGGGGGCAGGAGGTGTCGGAGTCGTGGATGTTGAATCAGCTGAAGAGCTTCCTGCAATGAATTGCTGCTGGCTAATCTTCGCATGCATGCTCACGGCGCTCTCTCTCCGTTCAGCAGCCAAACAGGGCGCCGAAGAGCTGTAAATGGAGAAAGTTTGACTAAATATGAGCATGGATTTGTTTGAGGCTGACACGGGGGCAGGAGGTGTCGGAGTCGTGGATGTTGAATCAGCTGAAGAGCTTCCTGCAATGAATTGCTGCTGGCTAATCTTCGCATGCATGCTCACGGCGCTCTCTCTCCGTTCAGCAGCCAAACAGGGCGCCGAAGAGCTGTAAATGGAGAAAGTTTGACTAAATATGAGCATGGATTTGTTTGAGGCTGACACGGGGGCAGGAGGTGTCGGAGTCGTGGATGTTGAATCAGCTGAAGAGCTTCCTGCAATGAATTGCTGCTGGCTAATCTTCGCATGCATGCTCACGGCGCTCTCTCTCCGTTCAGCAGCCAAACAGGGCGCCGAAGAGCTGTAAATGGAGAAAGTTTGACTAAATATGAGCATGGATTTGTTTGAGGCTGACACGGGGGCAGGAGGTGTCGGAGTCGTGGATGTTGAATCAGCTGAAGAGCTTCCTGCAATGAATTGCTGCTGGCTAATCTTCGCATGCATGCTCACGGCGCTCTCTCTCCGTTCAGCAGCCAAACAGGGCGCCGAAGAGCTGTAAATGGAGAAAGTTTGACTAAATATGAGCATGGATTTGTTTGAGGCTGACACGGGGGCAGGAGGTGTCGGAGTCGTGGATGTTGAATCAGCTGAAGAGCTTCCTGCAATGAATTGCTGCTGGCTAATCTTCGCATGCATGCTCACGGCGCTCTCTCTCCGTTCAGCAGCCAAACAGGGCGCCGAAGAGCTGTAAATGGAGAAAGTTTGACTAAATATGAGCATGGATTTGTTTGAGGCTGACACGGGGGCAGGAGGTGTCGGAGTCGTGGATGTTGAATCAGCTGAAGAGCTTCCTGCAATGAATTGCTGCTGGCTAATCTTCGCATGCATGCTCACCGCGCTCTCTCTCCGTTCAGCAGCCAAACAGGGCGCCGAAGAGCTGTAAATGGAGAAAGTTTGACTAAATATGAGCATGGATTTGTTTGAGGCTGACACGGGGGCAGGAGGTGTCGGAGTCGTGGATGTTGAATCAGCTGAAGAGCTTCCTGCAATGAATTGCTGCTGGCTAATCTTCGCATGCATGCTCACGGCGCTCTCTCTCCGTTCAGCAGCCAAACAGGGCGCCGAAGAGCTGTAAATGGAGAAAGTTTGACTAAATATGAGCATGGATTTGTTTGAGGCTGACACGGGGGCAGGAGGTGTCGGAGTCGTGGATGTTGAATCAGCTGAAGAGCTTCCTGCAATGAATTGCTGCTGGCTAATCTTCGCATGCATGCTCACGGCGCTCTCTCTCCGTTCAGCAGCCAAACAGGGCGCCGAAGAGCTGTAAATGGAGAAAGTTTGACTAAATATGAGCATGGATTTGTTTGAGGCTGACACGGGGGCAGGAGGTGTCGGAGTCGTGGATGTTGAATCAGCTGAAGAGCTTCCTGCAATGAATTGCTGCTGGCTAATCTTCGCATGCATGCTCACCGCGCTCTCTCTCCGTTCAGCAGCCAAACAGGGCGCCGAAGAGCTGTAAATGGAGAAAGTTTGACTAAATATGAGCATGGATTTGTTTGAGGCTGACACGGGGGCAGGAGGTGTCGGAGTCGTGGATGTTGAATCAGCTGAAGAGCTTCCTGCAATGAATTGCTGCTGGCTAATCTTCGCATGCATGCTCACCGCGCTCTCTCTCCGTTCAGCAGCCAAACAGGGCGCCGAAGAGCTGTAAATGGAGAAAGTTTGACTAAATATGAGCATGGATTTGTTTGAGGCTGACACGGGGGCAGGAGGTGTCGGAGTCGTGGATGTTGAATCAGCTGAAGAGCTTCCTGCAATGAATTGCTGCTGGCTAATCTTCGCATGCATGCTCACCGCGCTCTCTCTCCGTTCAGCAGCCAAACAGGGCGCCGAAGAGCTGTAAATGGAGAAAGTTTGACTAAATATGAGCATGGATTTGTTTGAGGCTGACACGGGGGCAGGAGGTGTCGGAGTCGTGGATGTTGAATCAGCTGAAGAGCTTCCTGCAATGAATTGCTGCTGGCTAATCTTCGCATGCATGCTCACCGCGCTCTCTCTCCGTTCAGCAGCCAAACAGGGCGCCGAAGAGCTGTAAATGGAGAAAGTTTGACTAAATATGAGCATGGATTTGTTTGAGGCTGACACGGGGGCAGGAGGTGTCGGAGTCGTGGATGTTGAATCAGCTGAAGAGCTTCCTGCAATGAATTGCTGCTGGCTAATCTTCGCATGCATGCTCACCGCGCTCTCTCTCCGTTCAGCAGCCAAACAGGGCGCCGAAGAGCTGTAAATGGAGAAAGTTTGACTAAATATGAGCATGGATTTGTTTGAGGCTGACACGGGGGCAGGAGGTGTCGGAGTCGTGGATGTTGAATCAGCTGAAGAGCTTCCTGCAATGAATTGCTGCTGGCTAATCTTCGCATGCATGCTCACCGCGCTCTCTCTCCGTTCAGCAGCCAAACAGGGCGCCGAAGAGCTGTAAATGGAGAAAGTTTGACTAAATATGAGCATGGATTTGTTTGAGGCTGACACGGGGGCAGGAGGTGTCGGAGTCGTGGATGTTGAATCAGCTGAAGAGCTTCCTGCAATGAATTGCTGCTGGCTAATCTTCGCATGCATGCTCACCGCGCTCTCTCTCCGTTCAGCAGCCAAACAGGGCGCCGAAGAGCTGTAAATGGAGAAAGTTTGACTAAATATGAGCATGGATTTGTTTGAGGCTGACACGGGGGCAGGAGGTGTCGGAGTCGTGGATGTTGAATCAGCTGAAGAGCTTCCTGCAATGAATTGCTGCTGGCTAATCTTCGCATGCATGCTCACCGCGCTCTCTCTCCGTTCAGCAGCCAAACAGGGCGCCGAAGAGCTGTAAATGGAGAAAGTTTGACTAAATATGAGCATGGATTTGTTTGAGGCTGACACGGGGGCAGGAGGTGTCGGAGTCGTGGATGTTGAATCAGCTGAAGAGCTTCCTGCAATGAATTGCTGCTGGCTAATCTTCGCATGCATGCTCACCGCGCTCTCTCTCCGTTCAGCAGCCAAACAGGGCGCCGAAGAGCTGTAAATGGAGAAAGTTTGACTAAATATGAGCATGGATTTGTTTGAGGCTGACACGGGGGCAGGAGGTGTCGGAGTCGTGGATGTTGAATCAGCTGAAGAGCTTCCTGCAATGAATTGCTGCTGGCTAATCTTCGCATGCATGCTCACCGCGCTCTCTCTCCGTTCAGCAGCCAAACAGGGCGCCGAAGAGCTGTAAATGGAGAAAGTTTGACTAAATATGAGCATGGATTTGTTTGAGGCTGACACGGGGGCAGGAGGTGTCGGAGTCGTGGATGTTGAATCAGCTGAAGAGCTTCCTGCAATGAATTGCTGCTGGCTAATCTTCGCATGCATGCTCACCGCGCTCTCTCTCCGTTCAGCAGCCAAACAGGGCGCCGAAGAGCTGTAAATGGAGAAAGTTTGACTAAATATGAGCATGGATTTGTTTGAGGCTGACACGGGGGCAGGAGGTGTCGGAGTCGTGGATGTTGAATCAGCTGAAGAGCTTCCTGCAAACACCGCAGCGCCTCCGCCTGGCACAGGGGCCTGAGAACACCAAAAATGCCAACACTGGGCGAAATTGCTTCTTTTCCCCAATACAGTGCTACCTCAAGACCCTGGACTGATGGATGCACTAGCAGATGATCCAGTTTGCTGTTGATGCGGCTCTGCATGTCTGTTCTTTCCTTGCCTCTTTCGTTGCTACATTTTCATGGTACGAATGCTTCGTTGGCGGTAGAAGGCGATCAATAACTTGGTGAGACCACAAAAATAATTGAAACAGCACGTTTTTTTGCATTGCTCGATTCGCTAGAACGCCTATCAAGGTTAACACAGCTAGCGCATTGCCGAATGCCAATAAAAGCAGCTTATATTTGCCTTCAACGCCGAAGGGAAATTTCGGAAAGAGGCAAAATCATATTTGTCAAGTGTATAGCTTAACGAAATCAGTGCCTATTCCTCATTTCGTCGGACAACGACGTCTTTTTCCATTCTTTGCATTTAGCATTTAAATTTTAAAGTTAGCCAGTCTTTTCTGCATGTGAAATCAGTGAAATCACAGAGACGACTTTGCAAGAAACCAAAACGAAAGGTTTTGTGGAAGGTTTTACCTGAGTTTTTTAAACACAACCACGCTTTTACCCTTTTTTTGCATGTTCCGGGTGACTCCAGAAGATCTTTTTGACAAATGCAACTTTTCCGCATATTTGGCTCATGATCGTCAGCCAAACTTGCACTTGACAAAGGTAGAAAGCTAAAAGCAAACCTACGCAGCATCAATTTTTTGTTCGCAGATCTATTTTCATGGCACTAAATGCATTTTCAGTCTGAATAATACGCAAACAAAGGTTAGCGTAGTGTCAATGTGCAGCTTTGATTTTCTAGTTAACGAAACCCAAAAGGTCGGGATTTAATAAACCCAAAATCAATTTCTTCTTTTATGTCATAGCCTAAAAAAGTTAATTGTGAAATCAATTTTCTTTAACTTTTCGTTACGACAATTCACAGAAGACTAGGTTTACGAAACAGCTGAAAATAGCCGAGCAAACAAAGCGTCCAGACCCTCATAAAGTCTGATTTGATAACGAAGAAACCAGCGCCCATTCTCAGAGCTCCGCTGACTTATCACATTCAAAAGCCCCAGCAACTAAACAGCCAGCAGCATGGGCGCTATGAAGAAATGCGCCGTCATTTCATGCCTGCTATTTGTGCTCACAGCAATCGCCGTGGCCGTCCTGATCCTTGCCTTGAAAAGAAACGGGAAGCATCCGGACTGCCATCTGACCGCCAACACGACCAGCCCCAGCCTACACTGTCTCCTGGACAGACTCAACGTCTCCAACAGCAGCGGCTGGCAAGGCCGAGCCTCTCTGCTCTCCCACTGCTCGCCCGACTGTCGCTCTGCAATAGCGGACAGCTTGTGCCCCTGCGCGGAGGCCAACTCGACCAGCAGCGACTGCTGGTCGCTGGCTGAGACGGCAGCCTTGCAATGCTCCGCCCTCTGTCTGGCCGGCCTCAGCAGCGCTGCCAGTTTCTGCCAACTACCCGCTCATTCCCCCACCGCTGCCCAGGTTGCCACACCTTTTCAATGCAGTCTGCTATGCTCTCCCACTGCTCGCCCGACTGTCGCTCTGCAATAGCGGACAGCTTGTGCCCCTGCGCGGAGGCCAACTCGACCAGCAGCGACTGCTGGCCGCTGGCTGAGACGGCAGCCTTGCAATGCTCCGCCCTCTGTCTGGCCGGCCTCAGCAGCGCTGCCAGTTTCTGCCAACTACCCGCTCATTCCCCCACCGCTGCCCAGGTTGCCACACCTTTTCAATGCAGTCTGCTATGCTCTCCCACTGCTCGCCCGACTGTCGCTCTGCAATAGCGGACAGCTTGTGCCCCTGCGCGGAGGCCAACTCGACCAGCAGCGACTGCTGGCCGCTGGCTGAGACGGCAGCCTTGCAATGCTCCGCCCTCTGTCTGGCCGGCCTCAGCAGCGCTGCCAGTTTCTGCCAACTACCCGCTCATTCCCCCACCGCTGCCCAGGTTGCCACACCTTTTCAATGCAGTCTGCTATGCTCTCCCACTGCTCGCCCGACTGTCGCTCTGCAATAGCGGACAGCTTGTGCCCCTGCGCGGAGGCCAACTCGACCAGCAGCGACTGCTGGCCGCTGGCTGAGACGGCAGCCTTGCAATGCTCCGCCCTCTGTCTGGCCGGCCTCAGCAGCGCTGCCAGTTTCTGCCAACTACCCGCTCATTCCCCCACCGCTGCCCAGGTTGCCACACCTTTTCAATGCAGTCTGCTATGCTCTCCCACTGCTCGCCCGACTGTCGCTCTGCAATAGCGGACAGCTTGTGCCCCTGCGCGGAGGCCAACTCGACCAGCAGCGACTGCTGGCCGCTGGCTGAGACGGCAGCCTTGCAATGCTCCGCCCTCTGTCTGGCCGGCCTCAGCAGCGCTGCCAGTTTCTGCCAACTACCCGCTCATTCCCCCACCGCTGCCCAGGTTGCCACACCTTTTCAATGCAGTCTGCTATGCTCTCCCACTGCTCGCCCGACTGTCGCTCTGCAATAGCGGACAGCTTGTGCCCCTGCGCGGAGGCCAACTCGACCAGCAGCGACTGCTGGCCGCTGGCTGAGACGGCAGCCTTGCAATGCTCCGCCCTCTGTCTGGCCGGCCTCAGCAGCGCTGCCAGTTTCTGCCAACTACCCGCTCATTCCCCCACCGCTGCCCAGGTTGCCACACCTTTTCAATGCAGTCTGCTATGCTCTCCCACTGCTCGCCCGACTGTCGCTCTGCAATAGCGGACAGCTTGTGCCCCTGCGCGGAGGCCAACTCGACCAGCAGCGACTGCTGGCCGCTGGCTGAGACGGCAGCCTTGCAATGCTCCGCCCTCTGTCTGGCCGGCCTCAGCAGCGCTGCCAGTTTCTGCCAACTACCCGCTCATTCCCCCACCGCTGCCCTGGTTGCCGCGCCTATTGCGCGGCTGGAATTGAATTGGCCTTTCATAGGGGCCTGAGCCCAGTGTCACTTCAGCCAAAATCTTAGACTGAATTTGTGAAAAGTGAATTGGAGCTGTAAAATGGATCAGCACGCGGATTGCAGAAGGACACGCAGGCTGCCGTGGACTGCGCGACAGGTGTCCTGCTGAACGCCAGCTCCTGCCAGCCGTGCAGCGCCTCGGTGGCTCGGCAGATGGCCTTGTGCCAGTTTGTGAGCGCCGGGGACTTCATGATCCCCAGCTCCCCCGACTGTCCGGCCCATCTGCAAAACGCCGTCAACGCCTGCCCCGCCTGCAACGAGACGCTCTACAGCCACCAGGCCGCTGCTGCTCTCGCCAACTGCAGTCGTGGCCTCAGCCCCCTGCCCGTCAATCTCCCGCCGCCTCAGGCTCTACTCGACCCTGGCGCTGTCTACTCACAGGCCTCCCCACTTATTCCGTAAATCCCACCCAACACTACCGCACCATAATTTATAAAAAGCAAATTTTCATGGAAAATTTGGTTTCTTATTGCTTGGGATATGGTTTTCAAAACATTGCTTTGACATTGCAGCCTCTGTTCTCTTTCCCTTCATCTTTCCCTTCATCATCCCTTCATTTTCCCTCAGCATCAACAGCTCCCTGAGCGAGGCAGAGTGCACAGTGGACGGCTGCTCCACGCCCCTCATCCACATCAACCGCTGGCCCTGCATCAATGACGCAGCAGTCATCCTCCCCTTCGCCGTGGAGCTGACAGCTGCGGAGCTCTTTTGGCTCTGGCTCCTGGGCTTCCACGGAGCCGGACTGCGGATGGCGGACTTTGAGCCGCCCTGCAACCAGCACGATCTCTGCTACTGCCACTGCCAGGGACGGCTCAACTGTGACAGCAACCTTTATGCCGGAATGAGGAGTGTCTGTCACCAGGACTGCCCCGGTAACGCTCAGGTTTGAGGTTTTAGATGCCAAGAATGTTGAGGAGGTTGGAGTCACTCTTGAAGTCAGACATTGATCAGCAGTCACTTGATTCTGCTCATATTTGGTATTTTTTCATTCGTCAAAATTCATCAAGAAAGTTTTTCCACAAAAATTAATTCGACAGATTCGTGTTCTCGGTTGTTTGCATTTAAAATTTTTGCACA